>VMDR010007599.1:0-39858 GCA_007922815.1 Macrotus californicus
ATGATAATTGCATCTGTGTGAGCTTGCCATTTGTCCTGTGCTTACCGCAAGCATTATATCTAGTTTTGAGGTCGGAATTCAGTATTTAGACAGTCATTTTTTTATTTACTAAGGAAATATTGGACAACATTTATTTGCATAGAAAATAATTTTCTATTTACCAAGGGATAGCATTTATTTTGTATGTATACTTTTTGCTCTGAGACATGGAGACTTACTGATATTTGATTATTAGAGTGATAATATTCTACATTTGTTAAAATATATTTTCTCATGAAAATGCAAGCATTTTTCTTATTTACTAAACATATATTATAGCTACTAGTCAAAATATCATTTATAAAAAACATTTATTCCCAGAGGCATTGTTGCTTGCTCAACCTTAGATGAGGTCTAAAAGCCCTTGCTGGTCTCATACTCTGCTGACCCCTCTTAGTGCTATGTTGCAGACTTGTATATTAAGCTATTTTGCTGGTACCTGCTCTATGGAAAAGGCTTTTTTGTTGTGGTGTTCCTTGTGACTTAAGAGTTTCCTAAGTAAAATTCATTAGAGGTTCAGCCCTGTGGCCTTAAATATCACTGGCTGTTTTCACTTATGCTGTTTTTTTCTTACACAGACTGATTGAGATAGCAGAATCTCGTTTCCCCAGATATTTTAACACCGAGGAAAAATTGCTTTTAACAAGCAGTAAAGTTTATCTTTATCGGGAACTCAGCTGTGATGAAGTTCTTCAAAGGTATGCCATTTTAGATTTTGGTATTTTAGTAATACTTTGAAGATTTATTTTTTGTTTTTCATATTTTCAGTTTCTCAGTGAAAAAAAAGTCCCTACATATTAGGATTTTAGGAAATAATTATTGCTGTGTTCTTCTTTATTCACTATGGCTTGTTGTTGAAGTATTTCTTTAAAAATAAAAAAAGAAAATGAAATGAATAAAACAGTTTATATTAATTAAGAGGTGTATTGATTATTGTTTCATTAACAAATTATCCCAAGGTGTAGCAGCTTAAAATGGAAAGCATACGTTGTCTCACATAGATTTTGAGGGCTAGGTATCTGGGAGTGGCCCGGCTAGGTGTTTTTGGCTCAGGGTTGCTCAAAAGCTTGAAGTCCAGCTGTTGGCCAGGGCTGCAGTTATCTCAAGGCCTACTTGGGGCTGGAGAATTTTGGAAAATTCCAAGGTCACTCATGTAGTTGCTGGATGGTCTCCCTTCTCCCCAGATGTTAGCCAGAGGCTTCGGTTCCTCACCTGTAGGCCTCTCCAGAGGGCTGTTTATAGCACAGCCACTTGCCTCCCCCAGAGTGAGTCGTCCGAGAGAGACTGGATGTGTGAGAGAGAATCCAATACGGAAGCTGTAGTCTCAGAAACGAGGGACCCTCATTTTGTCATATGCTGTTGGTCTCAAGGCCAACCCTGGTACAGTGAGAGAAACTCCTTAGGGTGTCAAAACAGGGGATGGGAGTAAATGGGGTCTGTTTTGGAGACTGGCTACCACAAATTTAGGAATTTTACCCTAAAATTGGAGCTTTAGCAATATCATAGGAGAACAAAGGAATGAAAACATTTTGGTCTATTTCCAAAAGAGTGCCATATGTATAGAAGAGATATATGAAAATAAGTTATGTTTATTGGATACTTGTAGTCATCACTATAACTTAGAAAAGAACAATTTGTTATTGTTTTTAAGTTGGTCAACCTTTGCAATGCCCTATTTTTTATTATTAAATTTTCTACTATTTTACAAATTCTACTTTTACAGGATTGAATCCTTAGAAGAAGAAATTATTTCGAAAGGAGTTAAACTTGTGATTATTGACTCTGTTGCATCTGTGGTGAGAAAGGAGTTTGATACACAGCTTCAGGGCAACATGCGAGAAAGGAACAAATTCTTGGCAAGAGAAGCAGCTTCCTTGAAATACTTGGCTGAGGAATTTTCAATCCCAGTAAGTTTTTCTTTTTCTCTACCTTTTTTTTTTAAATATTAAATTCACTGACATAATATCAAGTAATATAATTAGAAGGAAATATAAAACCTTTCTAAAAAGCCTACTCTAATTGCTATAGCAAATATCATCATCTCATTACATTTGTTCATTTGTTGAGATTATCTTTTCCTTTTTACAGTTTGAGTCCGGAGCAGATTTATTTATTTATCAACATGTAATATTATATGAGTTTCAAGTGTACAACATAGTGATTAGACAGTTATATATTGTACAAAGTGATCAGCCCATTACTGTTGGCTTGACTTTTAGTAGTGGGAGCTGTGGTCAGGAATGAAGATGAGGATACATTGCAAGAGTTTGTGATAGGTAAGCAACAACATATAGGTGTGTACTGAGTTACAACCCTAATAGCATTGTGTGGGGGAGTGCTGCTTGTTCTTCAGCCGTACCAACATTTAATATTGTCAGGCTTTTCAGTTTTAGCCATGTATCATCTCAACGGAAGATGCGAATTCCTTACACCAAGATAAAATTTAGTTAGGATTTTGTAATTTTTAGATTTGTGTTTAGAAAATTAAAATCTTGGACCTTGTAACATAAAGAATGTGCACCAATAGTGTAAACCACCACACAGCCTTTGAGATTTATAAAATCAAGCAATAAGTCAAGGGAGAAAATGTGGCATCACAAAGGTTTTACGTATTTTAGTGGCTTTTAAATTCATCTTTTAGATTATATGATGTAATTCCTGGTGAAGCCAAGTACAGTAAAGTTTATCATGGATGATGTTCATCTTTTAAATTTTATTGTAGCTGCTTAAAATGATAACTTCCTGGTCAAGGAGAATAAGGGAATTTAAAAATATTTTCTATCACCCTGACTGGTGCTGCTCAGCTGGCTGGGCGTCTTCCCACAGAGCAAAAGGTTGCCAGGGCAGGGCACAGGCCTCGGTCACGTGTTTGGTCCCCAGTCAGTGTGCATACGAGCGCCAGCAGTCAGCATTTCCCTCACACGGTGATGCTTCTCTCCCTCTCTGTCTCTCTCTCTTCCCCTCTAGGAAATAAGTAAATAAATAAATAGTAAAAATATTTTATATCAAAGGAGAATAAGGGAATTTAAAAAATGTTTTACATAGTTAGTTGATTGAGTGAAAAAGTATGTATGCTTATTTTATTAATTCATATGCATACATTGGCTCTGGAAGCTCATAAAGCAACTGTGCTGGTTGCATCTGGAGAAGGAGAGTAGGGGCCGGAAGACGACTTAACCTTCGATGCATTAGTTCTCATCCAATTAGTTGTCGCATCTTACAGATGTTACTTAATGCCTCTTTAAACGCTGGTCTTCATCTTTTAGCACATCTGGTTGGCTCCATTTCAAAATATATTCAGGACCCGATTACTTACTACCACCTCCAGTGCTATTCCTCTGGTTCCCGGTGGCCAAGAGTCCTGGCTTTGGAATTGGATGTTGGTTCGAACCATAGCCTCTCTGTTTGCTAATCTCATGAACTCGAGTAAATTACTTAACCTAGCTCCAGCTCTTAGTTTTCCATTTGAAGCAGGGAATAGTAATATTTGACTCATGGGGGTGTGACAATTAAATGAGATAATGTCTATAATGTCCTTTACACAATGTTTGACACATGTAGTAAAAGACAGCCATTAATTATTAATTTTAGTAGTTACCTCATTCCAGATGCGTAGTATATTTTATCTCTCTTTTCCTAATATTTATTTTCACAAGGCTTCAAACTCCTCAAAAGGAAAAATCATGTCTTACTCACTGTCATACCTCCTTTTAGCTGTTTTTTGGATGGATATTGTTACTGCCTGGATCCTCATACCTCGTTAACTCACTCATTCTTTGGATCTTTAACTCTCCCTTTTTAATTCCACCCTCAGCACCTGTGTACAAAACTCAGTGCTAGGCACTGTGAGATCATAAAGATGAATAAAACATAGTCTCTGCCCTTAAGCCTTCTAAAATAAGTTAATTGTAGGAGACGAATATTTAGCTTTCTGTGGCATAATGGAGAATGAAATAAGTATCTTGTGTACTGTACTTATTCTGTTTCTAACAGATATGTAAGCAATTTGATACCCACTTCTTTGTCCTTTCTTGGGACTATGGATTACACAGAGAAATAAAGGCAGGTAGCACAGATCTTCATGGGCTCTAGTTAAACTCTTTATTATGTCTAACCTTCACCCTTGCTGTCCGTTCTTATTCAGAAAGAGAGTGCTTGTCTAGAGACAGATAGATAATGGTTGAACTGTTAAAGCACGAGCATAATTCCAATGTTGTTGCTAAGAAGAAGTTAGAAGTGAAAGGAAGTTGTGGCTCTTAGTCTTTAGTGTTACTGAAACCAGAAAAGTTGGTGTTCTCGCTGCCTGTCACTACCAGAACCAATAAACAGAGACAAGGACTGAATCTTTGTGGGCGCTCTATTGAGATGCCAGTGATCTGAGACGATGGTGGGTTATGTACCCTCAAAAACTGTCTTAGGTAAGGGTTTGGATAAAAAGGTTAATCAGATCAGAGTTGCAGTCCAGCAGGGATTTCCCTAGTATTTCTTTATCTGCTGATCAACAATTCTTTATCTGCATCACAGAAGTTCCCTCCCTAGAACACAATGGCTCAGATATCATTGCAGACCCCTGGGGCACAGAGGTTGAATTGTTTTTAGACCTCCTGTGGTCATGCATCCCAGTTCCTGGAATACAGCTTTTTACATGCATTACTCACTTAAGCCTATCAGCTCAAACTACAACTAAAATCTTTAAATCTTGAGTTCCCCTGTGCATTAATCACTTAAACCCTATCATTGATGATTGATTTGAATTAATGATTGGAATTTGAAGTCCCTTTTAAGATCAGGGACCTTACTTAGCATCTCTAGAGTTTTAGCATCAAAGAGTTTGTGTTGTTTTACTGGCAAAAGTAAGTAGTTGTTGAAATTCTTCTAGCTTATTTAAACAATCTACATTTATTTATTTATTTGAGAGAGGGGAAGGGAGGGAGAAAGAGAGGAAGAGAAACATTTGTTGGTTGCCTCTTGTCCACACCCTGACTGGGAACTGAACCCACAACCTAGGCATGTGCCCTGACCAGGAATCGAACCAGTGACCTTTTTACTTTGTGCATGATGCCCAATCAACTGAGCCACACAAGCCAAGACTAACAATCTACAGTTGTAAAAGGCTATTAATAAATAGCTACATCTTACTGAATACTTAACTTTTGTTCCAGGTGTTATGGTGAATACATTTAAAACATTTTTTATTTAATACTTTAAATAACTTTGTGAGATAGGTTATATTATTCCTGTTTTATAGATGAAGACATTGAGGTTTATCAGGGTTAAATAACTTTCCCAAAATCACATGGCTAGTAAGTGGAAGGGGTAGGGTTTGAACTCAGATCGGACACTACTTCCTAGTGCAGAAATCAGAATTATTCTGCTCCCTTGCCTCTTATTGACTCATAGCTATTCAATACCCAGAACTCTTTCTCCCAGTGCTTTTTCAGTGAAAAGTTTCACACTTTGCTTTATGCTTTGTTGCTTTTGCTTCTGTTAGTGGTACCGGTATTTCAAATAAGAGGAACACTTGAACACTTGCAGCTTTGTCTGCATTTTCACTTATATAGAAATCATATGTGTATGTTAAGATTAAAATTAATGCCTTTTATCTGCCAGTCAATATGTTAAAGATTTGTTGGGTATCTGTTTTCTGAAGCTGAAATTGTCAAACTTTTAGCTGAAGTCCTGTGATAAGTCTGCTGTCTTAGGAAAATAATTCTTAAATATTTGGACTTTGGACCTCTTTTGGGGAACATCTGAAGTACAGACAACCTCCTAAGATTCTGCTTTGAGGTTTAATGAAGACTTAATATGTGTTGCGACTGGACAGGAAACATTCTAGTTTCATGCATTGCCAGATGTGTCCAGTAAAATCACTCTTCATGGATTTAATGAAAAGTCCCTAGGAACTTACAACTCAAGGTAGTTGTTATAAGCATCGTGACTCAAAGGATCTTTGGTGTGTGTATCCGAGGGAGGGACAGTTCTGACATGAACTGGAAAGTGACGCTTGCAGTCGTGTGGACCAAAGTGCACTCTTTTAAAGAAATAATGAAGATGTTATAATGTGAAAAATGTTTTTTTGTCCCTAGCTTTAAGTTACTAAAAGTGGTTTCATTTCTGAGACTGTATTATAATGAACCTCTTTTTTTGTTTTCTTTGTGATCTTTAGCTTAGTTTACTGCATTGTCCAACAGTATGGAATTGGCCTTCCTTACATTAGAAATGACAGTTTGGTGCCCAGCAATAGACTCTTCTTTCACTTTCCTCTTCCAATCTGTAGGGATCATGCTTTTAAAAGTAAATAGTGTACTGAGTCAGCCTGATACAGTAGAGTGTACCCAGAATTTCAAGCCAGAAGATACAAGTTTAAGGACAGGCTGTGTTTCAGCCCGCTGTGTGATCGTGGACCAGTCACTTCTGCTTTCTGAGCCTCAGTACCCTTCTCTGTAGAAAGGGGGTAAAGGTTCCTGCCTCATAAGTTTGTTATGATGTTAGTGGTATTGGTAGATGAATAATAGCAAATATATGGGGTCTGACACAAATAACGTCCCCTGTTGCTTACAAAATCTTTTATTACGAAACCATAAGCACATAATTCTGTAACATAGCAATGTCACACTCAAGCACACCATAAGACATTTCAGGTGAAATGTTCAAATTACAACTATAAATTATTACACCCATATCATTACCCTACCAACCCCACTCAAGCAGGCATTACTTCTGCTGGACCCTGTATATTGCTAGATTACTAACCTTTATAGAGGTTTTTACAGTTCACAAAGCACTTTTAAATCATAGTTTATAGGAAGATAAATATATGTAGATGTACAAACACGTGTATACAGTTGACCCTCCATACCCATGGGTTCTGTATCTGCGGACTCAATCAGCCTGGGATCAGAGTATTTGAGGAGACACCAGTGTTATGTTGCTGCTGGCGTGTACTACGTACTTTGGCCTGCCGAGGTTGCATCTGTACTGAACACACGCAGGATTTTTTTCTTGTCATCATTCCCTAAACCATACAGTGCACACAACTATTTATGTAGTGTTTACGTTGTAGTTGATCTGATGAATAATCCAGAGATGATTTAAAGTGTACGGGAGGATGTGCAGAGGTTAACTGCAAACGCTATGCCATTTTCTATAAAGGACTTGACAGTATGAGATTGGTGTCTACAGGGGTCCTGGAGCAATCCCCCACAGGTACTGAGGGATGGCTGTATCTGTGTCTTTATCTGTATGATATATATGTGTGAGAGCACTTTGCAAATTCTGAAGCATTGTGTGCATGTTAGTTGATATTTTCATAACCAAATGAACCTGAATTAGTGGCTGTTTTTAGCTTTAGTTATTTCAGTGATAAATCAGGGCTTTCTAAATTCAGTTAATGAACTCCTGTTCAGCTGAAATAGTTTTGGAATGCTTTCTTTTAAGATTTATTTTAAAATTAAAATTGACAGCTGTCTGAGTTCTATATTATATTTATTGTTTAAAGAAATAGACTTAGCGGCTCAGGGAAAGCCAAGAGGTGAGCGGTCAGGAGTGCGTGGGGGCTGGGTTCATTTAGGGGAGCTACAGTGAGGTTCCTACTCTACTGAGAGTAAGTTTGTTATTTAGTGATAAATCAATGTGACTATTTAAGAGTGAATATTTAGGAACTTTATGTTTACAAAATACCCTGCAATTGTTAATTAGCCTACACCAATGTTTATCTCTATATTTTGTGCAGGATCTCCAGACACGATTGTGATGGCTTATTTTAACTCTGGAGTTAGCTGTCTGTACAGATATTTGTCTGTATAGTATAAGTGATCTTCAAAGCTTATTCGATTGTTCAATTGCACTTGCATTTTCCCAGGAAAATTATTCTGAAAAACTACAGAAAAAAATTATAAAACTTTTTCTGTTTGTTTCAGAACCTCAGAGTTTCTAGGACCTAAAAGTTCTGAAGTATAACTTAAATGTTTCTGTTCAGAAGTTAAATAGATATTTTTAGAGTAACCATTATTTAAGGCATTTGTAGTGATACAGTCTTTGCCTTCAAGACTCTATTGTACTTTCTTAGGGGAGAAAGACACATCTAAGGAATGGTCAACATGATGTAAGCTAGTAGATAATAAGTATTAGGTAAGTAGTTGTGGCAGGTACTGTAATTTGCCTACCTGGTGCTCATTTCCGTCTCCTCCTTGTTGGTAGAACCCTGGTGTTTCTAGTGACAATGTGCCCACCTTAACCAAAAGTCTGTAGTAGTCATGTCCTTCTTCAGTGGCAGGTGGGCAGTGAGACCCCGTTCTGGCCAGTGATACCTCTTTAGTTCTGTATTACTATTTAATAAATTACTCAAATGTAGTGACTCACAGCAGTGACCATTTATTATTTCCCATGTGGGCCAGGAATTCAGATAAAGCCACTGGGGACAGATTGTTTCTGCTCCATCAGGTCTGAGGCCTCAGCTAGAAGACGCAGGGACTGGGGTTGGAGTAGCATGAAGGCTCGTCCTTGCTGTTTGGCGGTTAGTGCTTGTGTCTACGGGGAGCCCAGCTAGAACCTTCGCTCGTGGTTTCAACGTGGTCACTGGGTTTGAGGAGCTTCCTGAGACAGGGCCCCAGGCAGAAGCTATGTTTCTTTGCGACCCTGCCTGAGAGGTCTGCTGCAGTCTGTTGGTAGAGACTATCACCGGTACCCTCCCAGATTCAAAGGGGGAGAACATGAATTTTCAGTTGGAGTGCCTGTCACGTTGTAAAAAGAACATGTGGGATGGGAAAAAAAATTGGTGTGGCCATCTTTGAAAAATAGAGTGCCACCACATTTAAGGGAAGGCTTATTAGTAGGGAGGGGGAAGCTACTAAGAAAGCTTTTATTTCCCAGGGAAAAGGCAAGGGACATTTCTGGCATGGTCCTTTGTTGTTTATTCCTTCTTTCTGCCTTGAAGGAGCAGCAACCACCTTGTACCCATGAGGCTGCAAACCAATGTGCTAAGGATGTTGACGTTATTAGATGTCAGCCCTGGACCAACTGCTTCCAGACTTTTTTTTTCTGTGAGGCAAATAAATAGCTATTTGCTTAAATTACTATTGTAAGGCTTTTAGCTTTTTAAAAATTTTATTTTATTTTTATTTTTTTAACTTTTTTAAAAAAAGATTTTATTTTTTTAAGAGAGGGTGAGGAAGGGAGAGAGAGAGGGAGAGAAACATCAATGTGTGATTGCCTCTAGTAGGAACCCTACTGGGCACCTGGCCTGCAACCCAGGCATACATATGCCCTGACTGGGAATCAAACCAGCAACCCTGTGGTTCACAGGCCGACACTCAATCCACTGAGCCACACCAACCAGGGTATTTTTTCAACTTTTTAATTATATTTTTTTCCATTACCACTTATTTCCATTATATCTTCTTCCATCTCCACCCATCTCTACCCCCCTCAATTTATGTTTTATTTTTTAATTACAGTTACCACACATATTAGTTTCAGGTATACACTCCAGTGATTAGATATTTATGTAACTTACTAAGTGATCATCTCAGGAGATCTCACACCCATCTGACACCAGTCTGATAATTAATGTATAGCGTCAGGTAGGTTTTTAGTTTTTTATAGCCAATCATAATTATCAAATCTCGTGGTTGTCAACCCTGAGCATTCTTAGGGGTCCCTTGGGTGGCTCCCTAGGGCTAACTTAAAGGGGGAGGTGGAGCTTGGGGTAGATGAGAAGATTGAAGCATTACAAACGGCAGGAACAAATACATGCAGGCAGAAGAAGTGGAAAGATCCTTTTCTAGGACTTCCGAAGCCTTACTCTTTGACCAACCCTACCCCATTTTGCCCACCCCACCGCTGCAAATCACAGTTCTACCCTTTGTTCCTATGATTTTGACTTTTTTTGTTTTAAAGATTCCACACGCAGCCCTGGTCAGGGTGACTTGGTTGTTTGGAGCGTCGTCCCTGTAAACCAAGAGGCTGCAGGTCTGACTCTCAGTCAGGGCGCGTGCTGAAGCTATGGTGTTGGTCCCGTCCGGGGCACGTACAAGAGGCACCGGATCAGTGTTTTTCTCTCAGCCGATTAGTGTTTTTCCCTCACACTGATGTTTTCCTTCCTCTCCCTCTCCCTCCTTTCCCCTCTCTCTAGAATCAATAGGCATGTCCTTGGCTGAGGATAAAAAAAGAAAAGAAAAGAAAAGAAAAGATTCCACATATCAGTGGGTCGTTGTCCTTCTCTGTTTCACTTTTTTCAATAACATAATGTCTTCCGGTTTCATCCATGTTGTCACGAATGACAGAATCCCCCCCTTTCTTAAGGCTAAATAATATTCCTGTGTGTTTCTTTATCCATTCATCAGTTGACACTTGGGTTGTTTCTATGTCTCAGCTGTTGTGAATAATGCCTTTAAAATTTTACATTTCGCTAGGCTTGTGTAGTGCCAGATTAGTGCAGTGCCTTGAGTTAGGAACCAATTAGAATTCAAGTTGAAAAGCATAGATCTATCTCTGAAGATAACCTTATATAATAACTTATATTGTGCATTGTAGACCTGGAAATAGTGAGCCCAGTCTGTAAGATGATCACATTCCTTTAGGATTACTAGTTTAAACAAAAATTTCTCATCTGTTAGTGAACTGTGATTGAGATGTTTGCCAAGTTTTTTCCTAGGAGCAAGTGTTGCACAAGCTTTGAGCCCATATAGTTGGCTCCAGCCTTTGCTGTCTGTTTACTACCATGGAGTGCTTCTTACAGAGAATGTCACATTTCCTGGGGCTCCGAGTCCTGGGAGGCAGAACGACATTAAGGGTCAGATCACACAGCCCACATTTTTGGTGATATTGCTTTCAGAGATCACTGATGCAGTTTATGTGACCCTGATTTTTGATTAAACTAAGTGGCAAATGTTTGGCATTTGTGACACATGTGGCTAAATCTTTTTTTAGATATTTTTCTCCACAAGTTGTTGTTCTGTATTATTAGAGACATATCACAAAGTTCACCCTAGGGGGAAGTTTTGCTTCCATGCAAAAATGGATTCATGAGCAAAGCCCAAATTTCTTCCTTCCTTCCTTCCTTCCTTCATATATCCTACAATATGAATTTATTTATATTTTTAATTTTATTTATTTAGTTTTAAAAAGAGGGGAGGGGAAGGAGACAGAGAAGGAGAGAAACATTGTTGTGTGAGAGAGAAACAGTTGTCTCTCACATGCCCTCAACCAGGGACCTGGCCCACAGCCCAGGCATGTGCCTTGACTAGGAATCGAACTGGTGACCTTTCAGTTAGCAGGCCAGCACTTAATCCACTGAGGCACACCAGCCAGGGCTGAATGTATTTCTTACTTTACTGCTAGGCTACTATATATTCTGTTGCCATTTTTATTCTTATTATGCTAGAACTTATAGATTCTGAAATAATTAACTTCTCTGTCATTTTAGGTTGATAAAAGTATTTTGAAATTATAGTTATACTTGAATATGAACAAAATGCTAGTAGATGAAGGAGTTTAGGAGCCACCCTGCAGAGTGATTTTAAATGCTGTAAGCCCTCTCATAGTGAAGATTATAAATGGGGTTTCTAAAATCAGAAAAAGTTGATGCAGTGGGTTCAGAACAAAATGATACTTTGATGGGATAAGGGAAGAAAATATTTACTTATATTGGATGTTGTTTATTGCCTGCTAAGCATCATTTTTTCTTTCTTTCATCCTAATGGACTCATGATTTTCCCCGTGTAACCAGTAAGCATCAGGAAACGTGATCCCACTCTCGGTTCAGGGGTAGGCCTTGTTGACCCAAAGGTTATCTACTCTGCCTTGCCAGGCAGTGGTTCAGGTATGGGCACCTGACCTAATTCTGGAAAATAGGGTACAGGGAAAGTCTCTTAAGCTTCTGAGAATGTTCTTGCACTTACGGGAGATCGTGGGAAGATACTTTGTATCTTCTGCAGGACGTGATCAAGGAAGTGTATAGCCCTGGTTATTATGGTCAGACGTACTGTATCCAAGAAGGTAGAGTCAGCCTTAGGATGAAGCTGACATTTTGGATGGTGGAGCAGAGAGAGAGAGAAAAACTATGGGTCCTTCATGACATTTTTGAACAGCCTTTTCTCTGAGTTCCAGGTATGTTCATCTGTGAATTTCCTTGTGGTTTAAGTCTTTGGTACTGAAATTGTGGTCCTTTTCCTGGCAGCATCAGCGCCACCTGTGAGCCTGTTGGAAATGGATTTCTGCCCCAATTGTAGGCCTACAGAATCAGCATCGCCATTTCAATAGGATCCCCAGATGAATTATATGCACAAAAAAGCTGGAGAAGTGTTATTTTAAGCCACTTTGAATTGGCTTTTTATTTACTCACTAATGATAGCATTCTGATATGACATCCTAGAGTTTTTTCTCTGAGTTACATCTTCATTCAAGCATGCCATATAGAAATAATGGCAGGGGCAGGGCGGGGGGGGGGGGGGGCGATGCACCATTTCCAGTTATATTGGAAACAACATTTATTAGATCATGGTAGAGTTTTAAAAAGTCTCATCACACTTACACTGATGTATGGTTTTGGGGGGTGTTGCTTTTTATAGTTGTTTTTAGATGAAACCTAAAACTGTAGTCCTTATTACTTGTGGTCAAAAAGACCCTAATGTTATTTTTGGCAAGTCAGGAGATACGAGCTCGGTGGCACTGGCTGAAAGCCAGCCTGGGGAGTTGGGTTTTACCGCCCTTAGGGTTACTCCTTCTCATTCTCTCCTCAGCCATTTCTGTTTCAACTAGATAGTTTTGTACGGTGTTTCTATTCTAGAACCTTAGCCTCTGGGGAGTGACTCTCACATACTGCTGCCTTTTAGACCAGATGTGTGTTTCAGTCCCATGAACAGGGAGGGGAATTCTGTCCCCTGCTGTAAATTGTAAGTTATCTGTGCATATGAGTGTTAAATATGGCGTGAGTAAATTAAATCCAGTAGCAATCTAGGAATTTTATTCAAGAAAATTTTCTCAGTTTTTGTACAGAGTTAGATGCAACGTTCCAAAAAGCAAAACATATTATAAAATTCTCACTTGCCCATTTTCTAAAGGCCTTAATAAGCCTGTGGCAGGATGAAGTGGGTGATTTCAGTTCACAAATTAGACAGTCATTTTTGTAGTTAACTGAGAGTGAGCTGCGTCTGTGGTGTGCTTTAAAGGCCTGTGTTTACTCAGAACGGTCTGAGTTCTAAAAGGAGTACTTTTAAGGGAAATACAACTATGCTGATTGATTTTATTTTATTATTACTTGTTGAGTTTATACTATGTGCTAGGCATTATGCTAATTACTATGAAAATTTATCTCTGATCCTAAAAAGTAAATGATTTTATCCCCATTTTAGGCATGATAAAATTGAGACTGGAAAGATTAAATGACACTCCTGAGGTCCGTGGTTAGAACCCAGGACTGGTGCTCCCGAGCCCACATGGGCCCTCAAGCACTTACTGCTGCCGAGTGGAGCCTGGCCGGTGTTGAACAGCTCGCTGTGATAACATGCGAGACGAAGTGACATTGAAGCGAGAGAAGCAGGCAGTGTTGTTTAGTGAGAGCATAGAGGAGGAGGGCAGGCATCCAACCCGGGAGGTTAGGAAAAAATGGTTTATCTTCTCTCCTATTTCTGTAGTTCCTTAATAGGCTCCTCCCGACTTACCCTGTTAATGGTGTCGCCATTTTCTTGGTACTTGGAACTTAAAACCTTTGATACTTTAATTTTCTGCATGTTCTCACATTTCATCAGTCTTTAAAGCCTTGTAGTTCTTAATGGAGTTTCTTGCTGTCTCCGACTGTCCACTCTCCCTGCTATAATCCTAGTTTTATCTGTCACTCACTGTACCATCTAGGCCAGTAGTTGTCAGCCTTCCGTGCACCTAAGATTCGTCTAACGGTCTTTCTCAATGTGGAGGTTTGATTCATTAGTACAAGGTCACAGGTGATTCTGATGCATATCAGAGATGAGAACCATTTATCTAGGGCAGTGGTCTTCAAAATTTGATCTGAGGACCCCTGAGAGGTGGGGGGAGACCCTGAGGGTGCACGGAGTGGTAACTGTTTTCATAGTTATTCTAAGACGTTATTTGCTTTTTTCAGTGTGCTGACACTTGCACCTGTAGTGCCCTACGCAAATCAGTCTTCACTGCCACATACTTGTGGAAAACTGTAGTTTTGCTTGAGAATGTTCTTAATGAGTCAGTAAACATCATTGATGTCATTGACTCCTGCCCCCCGAGGACTGGTTCCGTTATTGCTGTGTTGGATGGTGTAAATACCCGTCAGGCACTGTGTGTTCTGAAGTACGATGGTTGTCTCAGGGAGCAGCACTTTTGCAGTTTTTTTTCATGGAACGCCATGACTGTTAAACAAACCATGATTTTTCAGACTTTGATATTTGGTAGAAATTTTCCCCCCAAACTAACAAAAACAGTTTTATCATTGCTAGTGATAACATTTAAGCCTTCAAGCAAAAATGAAAATATGGAAAACTTTCCAATACTTAAAGACTTTTCTGAAGAGGCTGATGGTGTTTGAAGTGTGTTAACGTTGGGAAGGTCTTCATAATAAACTCATTCCATGTGACCAGTGCATGGTTTTATAAAAGCATTCAAAGTGCAAGCAGGAACAACAAACGGAGTTTAATGTAACAGACAGTTCATTGATAAAGCGTCGGAGTCCCAGTTGCAACCTACCTTTAAAAAATGACCACATTTGGTGTACGCTCAAGGACAAATAAGTCACTGGAACACTCCTTTTTCCAGCCGCATATCTGTGTGAGGCCAGATTAGCTTCAGGTACTTAAACCGAAACTGCCCACCGCAGATGTAGACATGAGACTCTAGCTGTCTTGTGTCGTGATTGACCGGCTTGTAAAACAGCGCCATTCTTTTCATGAGGTTTTTTTGGAAATACAGTTCTATTTTGCAATAATGTGTTGTTTAAGTTAAAATACAAAGAGGTTATTACTGTTATGTTAACATAAATGAATAGGTAAGTGTTTAAGCACTTAATTAGTTTTCATTTCTAATGTGGCACAAGGGGATGAAAAGGGGCTCTGCATTCAATCTGACCACAAGAAACCTCCCAGGGTGATCTGTCATAAATCCCTAGCGGGACAGCTCATGGAGGGGAGTCCCCTCCCAGGCCTGTGAGAGGTGCATCTTTGCCTTAAGCAAGCCCTGCCCATTGTTTTTGTGCATCTAGGTTAATACAAGTCTGAAATGCGTCTTTTTCAGACCTCTTGGAAGCACAACCACCATCACATAGTCTTGGAAACTATCCTGTCTAGGGGTGTCCAACCTGCGGCCTGCGGGCCACATGCAGCTCAGGGTGGCTGTGCATGCGGCCCAACACAGTATTGTAAGTTTACTTAAAATATTATGAGATCTTTTTTTGTGATTACATGTCACACTGTATTTAATGTGTGGTCCAAGACAACCCTTCTTCTTCCAGTGTGGCCAGAGACGCCAGAAGGTTGGACGCCCCTGCGTTTCTCTGGTTTCCCAGGTTTCTCTGCCTCGCTTTCTCCTTGGTTCACGTAATCTTCCTTACTCCCTCCTTAACTCCAAATGTGTAAAATAAGCTGTAAAACTGTCGTTCTCCAGAGCATTTGAGATCTCGCTCCCTGGCATGTCATCAGTTTGGCTCAAACAAACTCTTATAAAAATTCTCTCTAGGTTTGGATTTTTCTTATGTCAACACAAATACCAGAGAATGTAACCCACATATAAAAAAGCTCCTTGGGAGCCTCAATGATTTTAAGAGTGTAAAGGGGTCTGTAGTGGGTTGAGTGTTCCCCCCCAAAATATGTTCAAATCCTAACGCTGGTCCCTGCGAATGTGATTTTATTTGGAGATAGCATCTTGGCAGACGTATTAAAGTTAAAGTGAAATCATAGTGGGTTTGGGTGGGCCTTAAATCCACTTACCCATATCTTTAAAAGAGAAAGGAGATTTGGATGTAGAGTCGCAGAGGTGACACAGGGGAGGAATGGCATGTGAAGACAAAGGCAGAGATTGGAGTGACACAGCTACACGCCAAGGAAAAGCAAGGGCTGGCCAGGAGCCACCAGAAACTGGGAAGAGGCCAGGAAGTGTTCTTCCTTAGGACTTTGGGAGTCCTTACCTTAATGAATACCTTAATTTCAGACTTACAGCCTCTGGCATTGTGAGAGAATAAACTTCTGGTGAGTCAACCCACCCCACTCGTGGGACTTTGTCATGGTAGCCTTAAAAACTAATACGGGGTTGGTCTTGAGACCCCAAAGTTGAGAATCTTTAAACCAGGCTGTTATAATTGGCTGCCCATCTCTCTTTTCTCTTAGATTTGTCCTGTCAGCACCTGCTGCTCACTTCTGCAGACTACTTATCCTAAAACACTTATTATGATTCTCTTACGAAGAAAATTGTCAGTGGTTCCTTATACCTAAAGTGCAAAATGAAGTTCAGGCTCTAAGTTTGTGTTCAAAGCCATTTATAATCTGGCCCTAACATACTTTCCCACTGTGTGTTTCACATTCCCTAAGACATACCCTCTGGAATGTTTGCCTGAGTGTGCATTCAGTGTGCCTTCACTCATTTGTTCACTCACCAAACAAAAATACCCGACCTCACTGAGTTTCCATTCTACTACTGTGCTTTCTCATACGGTAAGCACTGGCCGCAGGTGGCTATGCATTTTAAATTAATTAAACTTAAAACTAAAAAAGTTTCAATAGCTACATTTCAAGTCTCTAATAGCTTACATGTGACCAGTGGCTACTGCACTGAACAGCACAGACATTGAATATGCCCACATTGTAGAAAGTCCTTTTAGATAGTGCTATTCTTATGAGTAGCCCACTCCATTCACCTTGTCCCCAGATCACCTTGCATTTTTCTCCTCTTTCAGCACCCCTACTATGCCCTTCCCTGCACTCGCTGTCCCCACCACACCCTCTGTCCCTTTCCTGCAGCTCCCTGGCATGCTTTTCTTCATGTTACTCACCAGAATCACCCTTTGCTTCTGACTTAAATAATACTTCTTTTAAGATTACCCTAGCTGGATATGATCCCTTATTCCTTTTTTTGTACCACTGATTTTATTCTGAGATGTATTTCTACTGACCTGTGTTTGTCACCTGGCATGCAGGATAGACAGACCTGGAGATGACCGGATGGACAGCTCCTGCTAGCTTATTGAGGGTGCGAACATTGTCTAAGAGACCGTGGCAGACTTACCGTCATATTGTAAATAGAGGAAAAGGAGAAAAAAGACAGATGAAACAAACATTCGTGAATATATTAATCTTAAAATCTTAAAATTCTATTAAAAAATCCTCCCAGGCACACCTCTGTAGGTGGAGAGGATGTCGTAAGAATAAGAATATATTTTTATAGTTAGGTGTTTTGTTTTGTTTTGTTTTGTTTTTGCGGGGGGTGGGTGGCAGTCTTCTGTTTCAGAGCCCCTCTAATTGTCTACTAGGTCTGTCTTCTTGGTTGTCCCATAAGCTCTTCAAATTCCTGCTCAAAACTGAACTTCAAATGTATGTGTAGCTCCTATTGGCCAAAGGTGAGAAAATGTGAGTTAAAAATAAATCAAACAACCAAGAAGCAAACAAACAAAAGTGCAACCCCCACACAATTGATTGAAACACATTCAATACATAAAAATCATGTATGTCATAAGAAAAGGAAAATATTCAACATCTCATTGGAAACCATTGGAGAAAGTAGGGTGCTAACTCCTTAGTCTGGAAAGTAACAATTTAAAGAAAGAACTCAGCGTTTACCCTATCTTTTGTATTGACTCTACTTCAGGGAGATTAAGTAACCCTTTACAGAAGAATCCTAGCTAACAAATAGGGAAGAAATAATGGAAATAGATCATCATTTTGGGATCTCTAGGGGAAAAAAAAAATCACTGATTTAGTCAATAATTATCAGTTGGCCCTGGCTGATGTGGCTCAGTTGATTGAGTGCCAGCCTGTGAACCAAAGGATTGCTGGTTCAATTCCCAGTCAGGGCACATGTCTGGGTTGTGGGCCAGGTCTCCAATAGGGGGTGTGTGAGGCAACCACACATTGATGTTTCTCTCTTTCTCCCTTCCTTCCCCTCTCTAAAAAATAAATAACAATCTTAAAAAAAAGTATAGCACATACAATTATAAAAAAATAATAATTATCAATGGGTGAATTTTGAATAGGTTAAGTATGATTGTTTTGTTTCTTTACCTAAATGTACA
Source organism: Macrotus californicus (assembly GCA_007922815.1). Lineage (NCBI taxonomy): Eukaryota > Metazoa > Chordata > Mammalia > Chiroptera > Phyllostomidae > Macrotus > Macrotus californicus. Next base: position 18,263 of record VMDR010007599.1, read on the forward strand.
TGATGCCTATTTACCTAAATATGCACCTAAATAATAGAAAGCTCTTCAGTTTGAATTTTCTCATGATTAGATATAGAATATACTCTTCTTTTTGGCAAGAATAACACAGAAATAATGTGTGTTCTTTTCAGTGTATTATGTCAGAACAGACATGATATTCTCACTTAGTGCTGGGAAGGTCTCGGTCCCTGACAGAGGAAGTAGGGTTGGAATGGACAGAAGCAGGAAGCAAATAAGGAAGGAAGGAAGAAGCAGTGGAACGGTCAGAAAGTCTGCTCCATAGGAAAGAAAATGCGGTTTTGACTGACACCACATTTTATTATTCACTTGGTTAATCTGAGACTGAATGTCTGCTGAATGAACTAGTAGGAATAATTCTAAAAGTGTTGTGTCCACTCTCCCTTTACCATCTCTCTGGACTTTGCTAGCAGCCTGAGTGGATAGACTGATCACCTGCACAGTTTGAACCCTGAACATTGATCTTTGTCTCATCTCTGAACGTCTGGCTTTTCCAGAAAGCAAATGCAGTTTGCATGGATTCCAGCAGCAACAGGGAATGCCTGTTGACTGTCTCATATTAGAGCATGTATACATGTATGCATACATATGCACACAGGTGTATGTGTTTGTACACATATGTGTACATACACATTTTTCTCCTAGCTCTTCTGGGAGTAGTCTAGTTTCAAGTGAGATTTAATCCACAGGGTTCAAATGATTCCATAAGGATTCAGTCTTCTTTCTCTTGATTTTTCTATTCTACCTTCAGTGTTACCCTATTCTCAGGCTTTACTTTGGCAAAATTGCTTTAGACCTATGTTGCTTCTTCCTTTTAGCTCTTGTACACATTCATGAATGAACATTCTTGAGGTTCATTCTGATTGGACTAGCCTGGTCATATGCCCACTGTGGCTGGGGGATTTGTTGCTTCTGCTGGACCTGGATGTCATGCTCTACCCCTATTGTTAGGGATGCAGCGTCTTCTGAAACACACACACTATGGGTCTGGAGGGAAGGTTTCCAGAAGAAATGGGGTATACTTACGAGACGAAGGTGCAATTAGGTATTAGTCAGGCACAACTAACAACTGTTTGCTACAAGGTTTATTGGATAGACTTCAATTTAATAGTGCATTAAGAAATGGTGGTACTCTGGAGAAAGACAAGGGCCCGAATGAATCCTTTAGGAATAGGTGCCTGACTGCTTGCTTTCTCCTTTGCTTTATGGCAACAGCTAACTGTTTTTTTCCAGAATTGATTCCTCTACTTTATGGGCTTCTCTCATCCTTGCTGGAGGGAAATGACATCAGGTAAGTAGGGAGTGTGAAGGAAAATAAGCATAAGGGGCCTGTTTTCCTGCAGCCTTAGTCCTGCCTACCAGACCTGCTGCCAGAGACACATGAAAGGCTTTGTCCCAGCTTTCGTCTTGACTTTAGGGGGTGAAATTTGTCATTCTTACATAACACATGTAATATTTATCAAATTACATACTTGTACCACAGGAGTTTGATTTTCTTTGTTAGTATTGTCTAAAATTGCATGTAATAAGTCTCTATCCTTGCTTTCTAAGCTTGCCAATGCAAAAAAAAAAAGTAGTATTTCCTTTTGGAGCCTGAAGCTTTTTCCCCCCACTAGCTCTTATTAAGAAGAATATGTAATTTAGATGTTTGAATAGGAATAGGGGAAATAGCCAAAAACTTTTCAATAGTCCAGTTAAAATACATAATAGCATGTGTTTAAAGTAAATCTTTGGAGAAAAGATTGGAAAATCCTGGATAAAGTCATACATCATATGCCTCAAAAGCATGCCTTACTAAGTAAAAGTAGGAGGAAGCAGTATGTATCCTAACAGGGGGTCAGGGGTCCTTACTTAGAAGTTTCTGTGGCAACATTGTTCCCATCTTGGTAGTTGAAGTGCTAAAAGAAATGTCCAACTTTGTTTAATCTTCTGGATTTTGTGTTGAGTTAAATGCCATCACATTCTATAGCCTCACAGATTTGCATAAACACGTTTCCTCTGAATTTATACAAAGGAATATATATTTTGTATGTGTTAGAAATACGATACTCCCCCGCCCCCAACTTGGAAGTCTGTGGATAATTCACCTCATTTTAATCACAGACATGGATGAGGGGCAGTCTAACTTAAACATGTGGACTTTGGCCCCTGGCCAACATAGGTCCTAACCAGGTTTTTTATGTTTTGGGTGTTTGTAGACTTAATTTCTCTCATATTTAAACTAAGTATTCAGTCATTCATTCATTTGACAAATATTTAATATTAGTCACCTTCTAGGTGTGGGGGATACATCAGTGAAGAAAATAATGAAGATCAAACTTTCTTGATGCAGCTTATGTTCTAGTGGGGAGAGAAGCAATAAACAACAATTGAATGTTAAAGATAAGTAATTCCTGTATGAAAAGTAAAAGTAAAGCAGGGTCAGAGAGATATGGACTAGGGAGGTGCAGAATTAGAGTAGTCAAGGTGGCGTCATTGAGGAGGTGACATTGGAGCCAAGACTTGAATGGAGTTTTCCAAGGCTCACTCTGGTTGCAGTCTTGAGGATAGACTGTAGGGGTGACAGACACCAGCAGAGACAATTGTTAGGAGGCTTTCCTAGTACCTGGGTGTGAGATGATGGTGACTTAAAGCAGTGGCACAGAACATGGTGAGAAATGGTTGAATTCTGTCTATATTTGGGAGGGTCAGCCAACAGGATTTTCTGATGGTTTGGAGATGTTAGGGTAACAAAAGAAGGAGCCTAGACTTTTGGCCTGAGGACCTAGATGGATGGAGTTGCTGGTAACTGACAAGAGGAAGACTGTGGGTAGAGCAGGTTTTAGGGGGAGATCAGGAGTTCAGTCCGGTATGGATATTGAGTTTGAGATGTGTGTTAGGCATCTACATAGGGATAATGACGTTTACCTCTAGGTTGGTTATGATAATTAAATATGGTGAATGTAAATCACTTAGCATAGTGCCTGACATAATTATCTCTGTGACACCAGGGAATATATTGTGACATGAAACAAGAATAATGGATTGTAAAAGGAATATTCAGGGAAAAAGAGCTCATAAATATCATAGGAGAACTTTAAAAACAGTAGATTGAAAGGTGGAGGAAATCTTCCAGAAAATAAAAGTCAAAGTGATACAAAAATGTTAGAGAAGTATTAAAAATAACAGAGAATCCATGAAGGAAATCTAACTCTTATCTAATAGGACTTTGAGAAAGACAGATCAAAGAAAATGGAAGGGAAGAAATTATCAATGAAATTAGCAGTACATGAAAAATTTCCAGAACTGAAAGACATGAGGTTCTGAATTGAAAGTGCTAACCACTATGAATGGAAAAAAAAAAAAAGGGATATATTACCAGCACATTTCAGAGCACCAGATAGTAAAAACAAGTCACAAAGAAACAGGGAATAGCAGAGTGTCAGACTTTTCCACAGTAGCATTGGAAGCTGGTAGACAATGGAGCAAGGCCTTGAAAGTTCTGAGGGAAAATGATCACAAACATAGACTTCTCTGTCCAGCCAAACAGCCAATCAATTATGAGGGTCAAATAAAGATATTTTCAACTCCAGGTTCTCAGAACTTTATCTCCTATCCTTCCTTCCTTCCTCAGGAAGGTTTTGAGGGATCAGAAGGAGAGGTAAGACATGAAAGAGACATGCAAGAAAAACGAAGACGTGAAAAGCAGGGCGTGATGCTGGAGAGAGAGAAAGGAGACTCCTAGAATGATGATGGGAGGAAGTCTAGGAGGACCGCAGACAGCAGGTCCGGAGACGACCAGGACAGACGGGAGCAGGAGGACGGGAGACCAGGGAGAGGTCGCTGAGGAGCACGCTGGACTGAGACGCGATGTGCTTGACCGTTCTGAAAGAGTTCGTCGTTTTTTCAGAGAGCAAGGGCGTGTAGGCTCTTTCTAACCTAGAGGAGCTTACACTGCAGTAGGGGCACCCCCAAGTGAACAGGCCACTGCAGCATTCTGTCAAGGTCGGTAAAGTGTAGTACTCTGTTCCTGGACCACCCACAGCTGGGAGGGAGGCTTAGAAATCCAGGTTTTGACTCCTTGAGCATCTGCAATTGAACTGGTGAACAACAGCTTGGGGCTGACTGTTGGATTAGCTGGGGGTTAGTAGTCCCTGCTGCACTCCAGAAAAGAAAGCTTAACAATTATTTTTTCTATTTCAGAGGTTGTGCAGGGGGAAACCATTGTTTATTATGAGTTGAAAGAATTTAAAGTTCATATAGACATATATATGTATCTGTTTTTATTTTTGTATACATGACACTATCATGTTTGTAAGAAATCTTGTTTTTCCAATGGCTGTACAGTAGTGCAAGGGAAAAACTTTCAGTTGGTAATTTCAGTGTAGAAAGAACCTGCGTTTCCTATGTAATAATATACTTTACCCTCCCAGATGACTTATCTCCCAGTGACTCATGCCAATGACGTAGTGTCCTCCCAGTAAAATGCTGGAGTTTTTTCTTATGGAGTTCTTCACTGTAAAGTTATTTTGTGGTTGGAGACTGATTAAAAACAAATTAAGATTTTACTGTATAAATTATGCTCCCTAATTAATTATAAAACTATTGGTCTAAATTTTGCTTTTTTTTCTTTTGTCTAACTTTATTTATAATGTAAAATAAAATGTAATGTTTTTTGTTACATCAGTATTTTTCATATCAATGTGGAACTATATCTGTCTCATTTGTCATTTGGTCAGTTAATGTATATACAGATAAATTAAGCAAGTATATACAGAAAAATTGCAAGGGGAGAAAAAGATAATCCAAATGAAGATTATTACTTAGTGATATTGTGCAAGATTTTATTGTAGTTAAGTTTCTGTAATATACAGTCATCCAGGGGACTGGGAACATTAGCTAATCCAATCAACAAACATTGGTATGTCAAGCTTTGTGCTAGATATGGGGAATACAGGACAAGTTATGACATCATTTTTGCCCTCTAATAATTCTTTGTCCAAAAGAAAGAAATGTGAAATATAAGCAACAAAGACTTGTAAGTGCTATAGATAATATTTACCAAATGAATACAGAGAGAAGGTCATCCTAAGAAAAGTATGTATGAAGAAGACAGACACAGAGATGTAATACTGTTTGCAGAAATAGCAAACATTTCTGTTTGTTTGTGGCATGGCGTCGGGCCCGGGGAAGCATGTGACAGGCATCTCACAGAGCACGCATGCCACGCTCAGGAGTGTGATCTGTTCCTCCCACGCAGTGTTTCTCATGTTCGTGTGATTATAAGAATCACTTAGACAGTTAGAACAAAGTGAAAGCCAAATTCCTGAGACTGGGAAAATCACAATCTTTGGAGGAGGGCTGGAAATCTGTGTTTTTAATTAAGTGCCCTGGTAGTTCTTATAACCAATTTATTGAGAAAATTCAGTTTATTAGGATATAAGTATTGTTTCTAAAATTTTCTAGTCTATGTAAGATTTCAAGCAAGAGCACACACAGCTTCTCTCTCACTCTCCCTTCCCCCTACCCCCTGGGTATATGCATGTATATTTTGTTATTATTCGAGCAGTCTGGGCCTGCATAAAACTTTGGGAACTCCATCCTCCTGGTGCAGGCTAGACCTGTGGCTCAGGCTGCTTGTGGTTTAGCTCAGAGATAGTGCCCTCCCTTTTCAGGGTCCAGATTCTCTGTATTGGCAATGGAGTATGGGGAAGAGGGGAGTTACAGGTCTTCAGAGTGGCTGGTGGAGGGCAGTGTTCTAAATCTTCTATTGTCCAGCCCTCGCTGGGTGGCTCATTTGGTTGGAGCATCGTCTCGTGCACCAAAGGGGTTGCAGGTTTAATCCCTGGTCAGGGTGCATATGAGGAGTGGGGGTGGGGAGGCAACCTATCTACATTTCTCTCTTTCTAAAAGAAAATCAATAAACATATCCTTGGTGAGGATGATCAATCAATCAACCTTCTAGTGTCCAACATCATCCGGACCCCTTGACAGAGAAGGACCCTCACAGAGAAGGGAACCATGTTAGTGCTCCATTTTTCATATGGTGGGTGTACTCGTAGGCACCCCCTTTCTCCATCTGTCTTTTATTTCATGCTTCTGCCCCTGGTATTGTTGGGTTGTGGGATCTTACGTGCCCTCCAAGGGCTGCAGCCCTTTTCTTACCAGGCAGGCTGCATATTCCACAGCCCTTTGCTGGGGTTTGGCCTTTGGGCCCGGGCTACTCTAGTGCGTCGTCTTCTTTCAGAGGTCTCCAGACGGTTAGCTCCATATATCTCCAGGGGCCAGTGCTCATAGGTCTGCGGCCCATTAGGCAGTCAAATTGGGACCAAGCTGCCAGTGTCTCTTCTTGCAGACATTTTCACACCCCAGTCTGTAGGAAGTGCTCTCTTGAGTCTGCATGACCAGCTCTCTTGAAGGGCTTGCTTAACGATGCCACCCCACTGAGTCCAGACTTCCAGGCTCTCCCTTTCCTTGCCTTAATTCTGTGCTTGGGAGGGTTGGTTGAATGCACCAGCCACTTAGCAAACCTTGAGGGAGATGTATGAACATAATTTTGGGTGCTTTCCCTCAGATTGGGACATTTACTGCTTCTTGCTCTCACTGTAGGCCCTCCTCACTGATTCTGGGACAACAGGACAAATGCCACTTAACATCGTGTTAGATTATGATCAGGGAAGTTTAGGAAAAGTAGGTGGCAGAAAATAACATCAAATTTGGATTTCATGGTGTTTAAAGCATAATTGGAATAAAATCTCTCAATGGCATTGTACCTTTGCTAATTCTATCAGAATTGAAGTAACAGCTTGTTGACGTGAGGGTAAAAAATAAAGTAAACACATGTATGACTATGAATCTTTGTACAGTGTGAACGTTAGTAACTTCTGAAAGCTTGTTTGTATATATGAAAACAGCTGGGTTCAGCGTGTCTGATGTTGCCAGCCAGGCCATCTGGCATGACAGAAGATCGGGAATTCATTGATGTTTCTTAGCTAACTTTCAGGTTTTCCAGTTTTATTAATTGGTACCTTTTGGGTAAAGGGAGATTAGACCACTAGGTGGCGCTTTATAATTAGAAAAGGAAAGTGCTTTATTGCTACCACTAGGATCAATCTAGCAAAGCAATGGCCAGTGAGAACAGCTGTGGCAGTCCTAAAACATAAGTTTAAAATAAGAGAGCGGGATATACAGAGAGAAAAGAAGTAGGAGGGAGAGCAAAATTAGAAAAGAAGACAGGAAACAGGTATATTGTGAAGCAAGTTGTCAAACACTCTCAGGAATGGGGTGCCTGTGGCGTTCGTTGCTGGTTCATTTCTTTGGTTATTCAGGTATTCGACATGTATCCAACGAGAGTCAGGGAATCTGGCTGGGGATACTGTGGTGAAAGATGTTCTCACTACCTTCTGAGTTTACAGGTAACTTAAAATCTTGACCCCTTCTCTGTAGAGCGTATTAAATAATATGGAAAAAGTACTTTTTAATTTTAATTTTATTTGTTTTATATCCCTTAGTTCACTTTCCTATGAGATAAAACCTCTCCCCAGCTCCTAGCAACTACTGTTTTCTGTCTGCAGGGATTTGCCTATGCTAGAGATTTCATGAAAATGGAATCATGCAATGTATGGTCTTTTTTTACTCACTTCTATCACTTAGCGTATTGCTTTCAAAGTTTTTCCATGTTGTAGCATGTCATCAGTCATTCATTCCTTTTCATTGCTACATAATATGCCACCGTGTGGATATCCTTATTTTGTTTGCCCATTAGTCAGTAGATGGATATTTGGGATATGAATAATGCATGCAGTTACAAGTATCCATGTACCGGTTTCTGTGTGCACATGTGTTTTCATTTCTCTTGTTCCGGTAAGTAGGAGTAGAGTTGCTGGGTCACATGGTAACTGTGTTTAACATTTTGAGGAGCTGCCAAACTGTTTTCCAAAGTGGCTTCACCATTACACTTCCGTCAGCAATGAGGGTTCTAGTTTCTCCACATCCTTGCCAATCCTTGTCTTTATTTGTTTTTGTTTGTTTGCTTGTTTAATTATAGCCATCGTAGTAGTGGGTATGAAGTGGTATCTCTTTGTGATTTTGATTTGCATTTCCCTACTGGATAATGAGGTTGAGAGTCTTCTGATGTGTTCATCCACCATTTGTATATCTTCTTGGGAGAAAAGTCTGTTGGAATCCTTTGCACATTTTAAATTGGATTGCTTGTCTTTTTATTATGGAATTACAAAAGCTCATTATATTCTCTGGATATGTCTTTTACCAGATATTTGATTTTCAAATGTTTTCTTTAATTCTGTCTGTTCACTTTCTTGCTTCTTGGAAGCACAACTGCATTTACATACATAAAACTGCAGTATTTACAACATAACAAAGTGGTTCAGATTTATTGTGGTGAGCGTGCACAGTTTGCATCGCGTACGGTGCCGTGAAGCTGATGGACAGGGCGCGGACAGTTGTCTTTCACTGACACTCAAGGCTGTTCCCGCCATCCACACGGATCGCTATCACAGGAGGCCCCCACAGGGCTAACCTGCTAAAAGTGAAACGCAGTGCCCTTGAGCTTAGGATACCCGTTCTTCATTCTGCCTGTGTTGTCCTTGTTACACACCAGAAGAGAAATGCTGGGGGCTGGGGTAGTGAAGAAAGAGTAGTTGTTTCCTTCTTTTGTGGTTCATGCAAGTTATACTCTTAGAGATCCAGCTCAAAATAAAACAAAAACAATAAAGGACCCTCTGATTCCAGCAGAGATTACAGTAGTTCTCCTTTTGTGGAGTCACCGTCGGAGAAATGCCTTCACAGTCGATCAACACCATAACGCTATGAGCTCCTGTCCTTCTGTAACTTATGTATGGTGACAGTAACCCTTTGGGTACAAACTCGTATTTAGACGCTGGAGGGGAGGTAGGTGGAGAAAACGGAGTGTGTATTTGCCACGGCCTGGCTGGAGGCGTTTCCCTGTCAGTGTGATCATGGAATGAAATACCTGGGTGGTCGCGAGTTACTTGCCCATCTTTTTGACCAGCTTCTTCAAGTAGTACATTCGAGAGAATTCTTTGTCTCCTTACCAAACTTTCAGCTTGACATCAAAGGGCGGTGGCAGTAGTGAAGATATTTTTTAAGTTGACTTGATAAATTAAGAAATGGTCATCTCTGACAAGTGATAGGCACAGATGAGTGATCTTTTTTTTCTTTTTTGCATTAAGAGTTTGAAATAGAACATTCAAAGCCTTCTGAGAAAGATGTTCACCTTCTCAAGATTTTTCCCTGGGCTGGTCGAGCAAATTTGATATGGACTCCTGACCAAGACTTCTCAGCCGCGCTATTGCAGAGATGTGGGATTTGGGAAGTAGCCCGCATGTGCTGTCATGCTTTTAAGCTTTGAAAATTTTCATTTTTTTACAGTATAAGAACTAATTGCAGACCGAGTTAACATTTATGTGAACAGCTGCCTAACCTGTGCTTCCTAAAGTGTAACAGGTAAACCTTTTGGAATTACAACGCAATTGTCCCTTAAGAAAAATCCTTAGATTGATGTCCTATGCCTGGTTTAAGTCCCTCAGGGGCATTCTCTTCTGGCTCCTCTCCACACCCAGAAAGGGATTTTGGATCTTTCTAATCTTAATCTTGGGCTTTGATCAGAATGGAGAGATGAGTCAGAGGAGTGTGCTGACACTAATACTTCTGGGGGAGGTCGCACAATACAATTTGGAATCCGAAGCGGCACTCGCTGTCAGGGCACTCTTTCAGGCTGATGGACAAATTTGTAATCACGAGCGTATTGCATAACTGAGGTGACATAATTGAGGGTGTAGGCTGATCCTGTAGAACATAGCCCCCGAGAGACTTGTGTTCAGCACATAATGTAAAGCTATTTTAAGGTGGTTGTGAAAGCCTTTGCTGTCACACAGCAGGGACTTCTCAGGCCGTTTGTACAGAGTTTTCTTTGTAGATGATGCTGTCCTCGACTAGAAACCAGTTGACTCCTCCATGTCTCTCACGAGCCTCTGTGGTTAAGTATAGCTCAAATACTGTTAAAATAAACTTTTGTAGTCAGCACTCTATGAGTCTTGAGGAAATAGTCTCATTTGACATTGCCGCTGCCACTCAAGATTTTGTCTAGTGTGTGACGAGGTGATGGCAGTTTAGGGAGATAGTTGATAAGCTTGGGCCTGGGGCTCGGAGTTGGCGGGCTGTCAGAAGAAAGGTAACGATCAAAAGAGCCATGTTTGTTGTTGCTGACCAGCTCTGACCGTGGCAGATTTAAGGCTTTGGGCTCTAATCTGAAAGATTAGTTGAAATGTAATTATTTGACACTTATTCTGTGCCTATCATTCTGCTGGGTACTGGGAAGCTGGAACAAATAAAACATAATTTCTGATCTTGAGATGCATTTGGGGGAAGAGAGACGCATAGTCAGGTGCTACTTTTCACAGATTGGGGTAGGGATACTTTTCTCCCCAGTGGGACAGTATACCCAAAGAGGGGCTACCAGATACATTGGAACACTCCATCAGCCACCATAAAAGCTGTTTTTTATAAAAGACAAGAGTCAAATAAATGCACAATTCAGAACAGTGATGGTCAATGGGAGGGAGGCAGGAAGGGGGCATTCAGGAGGGGACCACGCGTCACTTCATGGGGATGGGGAACATTCTAATTAATACATTAGATGGTGAGTTCACAGGTATGTCTTTTGATCACTATGTTGCCACATGACCCACATTGTATATACAGGGCAGAGTAAAAGCTGGTTTACAGTCCTGAGTACACAAAGCAGAGTTTATTCTTGTGTTATTTATTGTTTATTGTTTTCCATGTGAGCAGCTGTAAACTTACTTTTGTCCCACCCTGTATATATTCTTTTGTGTCTATCAAATGTTACATAATTTCAAAAAAAAACAAGATATTGCAATAAACATTTCCCAATCATAATTTATTAAAAGCTTTTATTCACTTAGGGGTAGTTGTGGGAGAAGAACTCACTCAGCCAAACTATTCTCTGTTTGTCTACTATTTATTCATCCATCCCTCTGTTTTTTACTTCGATTTTTGAAACAATGAAAATAATGTAGAAGTCTTGTCTCATGACCTGAATGTCCTATTTTCCTGCCCACTCGGGTTCCATGCCCTCTATCCAGAACTCAGTTTATAGGTCAAAAGGACTCTGGGCTGGCCAGCCAGACATTGAAGTGTTCATCCTCTGTCTCTCAGGCGCCCTCTCTCTTTCTCTCTCTCTCTCTCTCTCTCTCTCTCTCTCTCTAATGTTTGTGCATGGCTTAACAAGGGATTTTGAAATCTTTGTAGGGTTTTCCTATTTGCTGGGTGGTTTTAGAATTGAGGGCCATCAGTAGGAATGAAAACAAAGAAAAATACTATTTCCTCTTTCATCTATGTCCCATATTATACAAGTGTTCTGAAAATAGCACCAATTTTCTGGGAAAGGTCATGACTGAGAATTTTCTCACCCTTTACCCCTACACTCCAATTCATGTTTTCTTCTTATAACATGGTCATGTGCTCTCCCAAGTCTGGCTTATGAACTGTGCGGAATGTTTGTACAGTTTTGTTTTTAAGCCCTGCACTGTGCACATGATGCAGTATTTAATTTGGAATGGGCTCGGAGTTTAGTCACACGTGCTTCTTGTGGTGTTTATCTTGGAATGCACAAGTAGGAGGGAAGTATTTTTGTATTTTATACATCTGGACATTGTTCATGGTCCTCCTGTGACTTGGGAATTCTGTGTGGGGCAAAATCCAAAGAACAGTATTAAAAATAACATGGAGTTATAAATGACATCTGAGTCAAAACCCCTGAGAATATGCTCCGAATCCCAGCAGAGTTTGATTTTGTTGGTGGACTTTCTCGATTGTGTGGTTCACTGTTGGCCTGAGTAGATTGCTGGGATTATAAGGTTACCTGATACCCTCACAGGCAGGCTAATTAGCCACCAGACTTTCTGAAAGTCTGCAGCAGATTTGGCTTGTAGGGGGCAGTTTTTTGCCTTGATTTTGCATGGGGTGAGGTAGGTAACGTGATTCTGCTCACTGCTGCTTTGCCTCTGCCACTTGCTTGCTCTACAGGCGCCTTAAGAGGGACCTGTGAGGTTGCTCCCTTGATCCTGCCTCGTTCCACCTACTTTAGAGCTAAAGGCTGACCCTGAGAACACCTCGGGCGCTCGTGTCGTGACGGGCTTGTTGTTTTAAACCGGACTGGACATGGTATGGTTCAGCACCTCCTCCTTTTGGCTAGGGGTCTGCTAGAATGGAAAAAGTGGGAAGGGAGGTGCAGGAGCCATGCCGCTCTTGAATGAGTCTGCATATGGACAGTATTGCTTTTTGGCCCTGGTCTCGTTTTCTTTCATTCCCACATCTCATCTTTTATGCAGCTGCAGAGAGCAGGCTGGGGAAGCAGAATGAAAGCTTCAGACAGATTTGCACTTGAATAAAAGAAAGAGTGATTTCTCTTGTTCAGAGTACAGCCCAGTTTGAGGAGAAAGTTGTTTGCCTTTTTACTTTCTGGGTAAGGACTGTTTGCTTTTCCCCCTTCAAATGTAATAAAGAGGGGAAGAAGCTAATAAAGTAGTTGGAACTGTTAGTTAAAATTCATATAGAATTTTCAAATATGCTCAGTGTTTCCTCCTATGATTTTAAAAGAAGTAAATAATTGGAGGGCAAAGGTCAGAATTCTGTTGAGGTTTTGGAATCCGTTGAATATAAGGTGGTTTGAGTGTTTGGCTAAGACCACTCCAGTAGGAGCTGTTTTCTTTGCTGGTTATTTTGGCCTTTCCTTTGGGAATTTTTTCCCCTATACTTTTGTGATGCATTTTGCAACTTTCAGTTTAAAAAGTCCATCACAGTTCAAACTTTGAGTAAACAAACACATCCTGGTCCTAGGATGGGAATGACAACATAGCAGAGAATGGATGACTTCGGCTGGAGAGAAGTTCATAGTAGGGACTCCAAGGGCTGATAACAAGATCGTGCCTGTTTGATGTTTTAATAACTCCAGAAGGAAATGGTGAAATCTGCTGATGACACCAGATTATTTTTGCTGATCCAAACAGGGATTTCTGGGAAACTTCTGCAGTACTTGGAATAGTGGGAGAGTTGGGCAATGCGGTGGCAGACACACCGAACTTGAAGTGAAGGTCTGTGTGGAGTAGCAGGGGTACAATACAAAGCCTGCCAAGCCCTCTGAGAGGGAGACTGTGGGGTCTCTGTGAGGGACTTAGCCGTGACTCCTCCTGTGAAAGGAAGACTTAAGACAATGAACATTTTGAAGATGAACATATAGAAGATGAGAACTACTGGGCCAATAATTGTGACTATAAAGCGTAGTGTTTGAAAACTGTGGTGTCTGAGTTTCTTTATTAATGCCCACGGTGGTACCTCCAAATAAAAGATGTTCCCATTGAAATGGTCACAGAGGATTATATACTCATTTTATGTATGCTCCTTTTTGGAGGGGAAGGGCTTCTAGTACATTCCCTTGACTATTTTTCTGTAGTGGCAGGTCTTCACTTTTTAGGTTACTCTATTCTCTGCTTTTATGAACTTCTCCTTTTTAGATTCCACGTGTAAGTGAGATCATGCAGTGTTTGTCTTTCTCTGTCTGGCTAATTTCACTTAGCATCATGTCGTCCAGGTTCATCCCCGTTGTCACGAATGGCAGGATTCCCTTTAGAGTAAATTCCTGGGTGATTTATTTCACAAACATCATTCATGTAGATATGTGACAGAGGCTTGTTTCGTTGCATTATAGACACCATGTTTAGAAGTGACCTTCTCTTTTTAAAATTGTGAAGAATTCCGTGTTCCCAATGTACTCTTAGGGAGGAGGCAGGAGGTTGTGGGGTGACTGGCGATTCCTTTAATGCATTGCCGTCTCCTTGCTAGAGCCTGAGCCGGTGTAACGAGGAAGACCCTGTGGGTTCATAGATACAATAAGACAGCCGGTGTCACAGGAGCTGAGGGCTGGCCATCTGTATCCATCTATCCGTCCATCCAGCCATCCATCCACCCACTTCCAAAGAACAACGAGTTGCCACCCTTTGCCTCCAATGCTTGGTTTGATTTACATGGTAGGATATTCACGTGAACAAACAGCAGTCAACCGCACCGGTGTCAGCAGAGTAAGTCGATGGGTTTTCAGTGTTACCCACGGGAACTTTGTTTTGATTAAGTGTGGGTGCAAGGGGAATGACCCAGAGTCCTTGTCTTCTCTTTTCTCCCTCACTGAAAATCCCTGGGGCCACTTTTGAAAACCACTGGTTCAGAGAATAAGTCGTCTGGAGTGTCAGCAAAGAGTTTGTGTACAGAAGCAGCCAGGGAGACTTATGTCACTTTTCTTCACTCTTCCGAGATTATTAAAACAAAATAAAAGTATTTTTGTTTACCAATCCTATGCTTCCATAAATTGAAAGTCAGTATAAACATAAAATCCCACACATATTTTGCCTTCACAGTTCTCTGTGTTTAAACTCTTAAACTAAGAGAAAAGTTAGGAGAACTTCTAAAAACAGGTGGATAGCCTGGGAGCAAATATGTTGCAGAGCCCCACATTCTGGATGCAGGGCCCCACGTGGGTTGTGTCAGAGTCATGGGGAAAAACAGAGTCTTGTGAAAAGCAAAGCTTTCGAATTCCAGCTCAGGCGTCAAATCAGAACCTCCAGAGTAAGGCCCTGGTATTTCACCAAGTTTTTCTCTGCATAAAAACAATACCTTCTGAATATAGGTATACACAAAAAGGCCTAAAGATAGGGCGGTGTTAGAACGTGTTGATATAAAACATGATGCAGAGTCTATCTTACACGGCTCTGATGACAAGTATGGTTAAGCTGTGAACTCCCTGAGAGCAATAGAAAGCGTGGTTAACAGGTGGATTCTGGAGCCAGAATGTTTGGATTCAGCCATGGACCGGTCACTGAATCACAGTATAATATAACCCTGGGCAAACTTTTAATGATTCCTCTGTGCCTCAATTTCCTTATCTGTAAAATGAGGATAATATTAATGGCACCTGTCTCAAGGGTTTTTGTGAAGATTACATGAGACATGGATGCGAAGCACATAAAATACTGTTTGGCACACAGTAAGCCCTCAATAAAAATTGCTATTATCATTACTTGTACCTTGAATTTATAGAAGTAAGCATTTTTGGTCACGACTGCAATGCTTTCAATAACGAGTTCGGCCTACTTAAGAAGAAAGTGGGAAAAGAAGCAGGAACTGTGACTCCTCAGACATGGGAACGTGTGTGGGTGGTGTGTGTGTAGGTGTGTATTTACATCCAAGCTTATCGTATAAAAATATGTCATTGGAAAATAGCACACCCTCTTTGATTTCTGTGGAATAGGATTTTAAAGTAATTGATTCTAAGTTCGCTACATTTTACATTTCTGCAGCCCTCTGGGATGAAACCAGCAGAAGTGATGTAACCCTAACAGACACGGTAGATGGTGCTTTAGACTTAGTTTTTAAAGAAACCAGCACAGGAGGGAAAGAAAAGTGAAGCACATTCTAATGGGCAATTTTCCCCACCACCAAGGCCATTTCGTCTTAGAGTACGTGCCTCTAAGACGGAAGGGTTTTTCTGACAGAGCTGGGTAATACGTTTAGCTAAAATGAGTCTCCCAGATGCTATGTTTGTGCCAGGGTTATCACTTCGAAAGTATTAGTTGTGTTTTCAGTCATAAATATATAGGCAAGTTATTTTGTTTTAAAATACTGTCTTATTTATGAGAGTTCCCCCCCCCATTTGTCTTGGTATTTAATATTTTCACTCTTAGTTTTTTTGCCCTTTATATTTATTATTTATTTTATAAAAATATAGTCATGTTTAACAATACAGCTATAGTTTTTCTAATAGGCCTTAAAATATAGGTCTGCATTAAAGGATAATTACAGGACTTTTATTACTACTATATTGTGCTTTATGTTCTTAATCTTAATCTTAGTCATAACTCTGTGAGGATGATTACTCCCTTTTTCAAAAGGTAAACTGTCTCAGAGATGTATAGGAACTTGCCAAGCTCACATACTTAGTGTTTGAACTAGTAGCTGCTTTAAGAGTTACATTCATGCATTAGAGTTGTATTTTTTGAGAACCTACTGTGTGCCAGGCATTCTAAGCACTAGGCATTATATAGTGACCGAAACTGTCAGGGACCCTGCCCTTATGGCTCTTGTAGATTATTTGGTACTTGGTAGAGTCTCTTTGAAATCTGCAGGACTGGAAGTATCAGAGTCACCGTGACTGTTGGAGAGACCAGGGAGCACTGTCACCAAAGAGAAAGCGCCATACCTGCCTTGAATGGGTTACTGTATTAGAATATTTACTTAGGTGTACTCATTGTGGCTAAGGGAAAAGCAAGACCTCCTTTCTCTTTCCAACTCTTGACAGTTAAATCACAAAATCAACAATAAAAAACAACATGAGCTAAACTGTCTTCCAGGTAAGAATCAGGAAGAGTAAAGAAAATATGAGTATACTAGAATGTCAAAATTTTCCATTGGCTAAATGACATTTAAATGTCAAAAGCAACACAGTGTCAGCGGGAGTCTGAGGGACTAATGCAGCTTGTGCACAGGCCATAGAACTTCTAGATGGCTTGTGCCGTTTGGTGAAAACTCGTGCATCTTGTGGTCTAAACCTCTTCCTAAATGACATCTTGAAGTTTGGCTTGGCCTAAAAACATCTTTTGAGGAAGGACAGATGGTATAGCTGCTGTCTTCAAAGAAAAAAAAGAAAAAGTGACATCACAACCTTACATTAAATGTACTGAGGTGAAGTAAAGATGTCCTCTGAAAGACTGGGGAGAGGGAGATGGAAGGGAGTAGATGAGGAGTAAGAAAAGACCTTTGGGTTTGCTGGTTTTGAGGTCACAGATGGTGTTGGAGGAGATAGCTTCAGTACAGTGATGTAGGTGGAAGAATCCAGGAGGGTAAAGAATGAGTAAATTATAAAGAATGAACTTAACTATCGTCAGCTACTCTTCAAGGGTTCAGGAGACGTTCGCTCTAGGAGTACGGGGGTGAAAGGAAGGTTTTTTTCCCCCTTGTTCTTTTTTTTTCTTTTTAATGGGAAAATGAACATATTTATATGCAGAGGTAAAGGAGCCTTTGGAGAAGAAGGGAGAGAAATTACTGGAAAATAGGGGGTTGATAACTGATTGACAGGTCTTGGAAGGGTCTGGAAAGAAAGAGATCAACTATATGGGTTGAGGTATTGACATTGGGAGGGAATATTTAGAGATCAGAGGAGAGAGAGGACAAAAGATGGGTGGAGGTACAGGTAGCTTCCTGGTAGAGAGGACAGATGCTATGGGGGGATATGCCATATGACCTCAGACACCTGGTTAGAGAAAGGTGAGGCCATTATCTGGGAAAGGAGAGGAGAAAGGAGGTGGAGGGGTTGCAGTGAGAGTTACAATGAGTAAGTTGTCAAGTTTCAGTGAGGATGCCATTGAGGATGAATAGTTAATTTTATTTCTTGCGGCCTTTCTTTAGTAAAGTTCTTCCCGCCCCCCCTCCCCCCGCCTGCCCTTAAAGCAACAGAAGAAAATTCCATGAAAGTGCACTCAGAATTGTGAAGACTTTTTCTCTTTTTTCTTACAGCCATTTTTCAGGGACCTTAATAACTTCCTTGTCTTTCAGGCTTGTAACATGGCTTTACTATTGACGAGAACTGTGAAGACATTTGTAGTCAGCTAGCTTATGTGGGTGCACATGCCTTGGATTCAGAAATATAAAGGATGATGGTACTGTTACTGCTTATGGCTGGATCACAAAAAAGCAATAGACACTTAAGACCTGAAGATATTTTCAAGTGCTATAAGAAAAGAGAATCTCTCCAGGGACTGGTTCTAGGAATGTAGCTTGGGATTTCGCCCAGCACATCTCTTCTGTCACTCAGTGGCTGGCTTTGCATGACGCAGTGTCTGACTCCTCTTGTTTCTGATATCCTCTGTTTCGTGTGAAAGATGTTCTCTAGGTTTGAAAATCCACCAAATCAAGAAGAGCCTGATATGTAAAAGATGTTCGACTCAATCCAAGAAGACTTTTAATTTTTAAAATTTGCAATCATAAAAATGAAACATTGCATATAGGTATTGGTGATAGTTCAGAAAAGTAGACATCAATTCTATGTGGCTAACATTAATTGTATTTAATGAACTTGACAGACGTCTACAGAACAAAGCAGAATTGAGTCATCTTAGAGGACTTTGTAGGTAAGACAGATCCCATGCTTTTGTCATGGTAAATGCTTCATGAAGGAGTGGCACATGAACTTGACACTATAATACATATAGAATTTGGGCAGATTAAGATGGGATTGGAGTAAGAGTTAGGCTTTTGGTAAAGAAAATGGCATGAACAAAGATGGAACAGAGCTGCAGATGTGGGATCTATGTATGTATATATGTATGTATATATTTTTAAAATTACTTTATTGATGTTCAGTTACCGTTGTCTGCATTTCCCCCCCATCACTCCTCCCAACCCCAGCAAAACCCACCTCCCTCCCTTGCTTCTACCCTCCCCCTTGGTTTTGTCCATGTGTCCTTTCTAGTAGTTCCTGAAAACCCTTTCCCCCAATGTCCCCTCCCCCTCCCCTCTGGCTGTTTTAGATTGGTCTTAATTTCAATGTCTCTGGTTGTATTTTGTTTGCTGATTTCTTTGGTTGATTATGTTCCAGTTAAAGGTGAGATCACGTGGTATTTCTCTCTCACTGCCTGGCTTATTTCACTTAGCATAATGCTCTCTAGTTCCATCCATGCTGTTGCAAAGGGTAGGATCTCCTTCTTTCTCTCTGCTGCGTAGAGTTCCATTGTGTAAATATACCACAGTTTTTTGATCCACTCATTGACTGATGGGCACTTAGGTTGCTTCCAGCACTTGGCTATTATAAATTGTGCTGCTATGAACATTGGGGTGCATAGGTTCTTTTGGACTGGTGTTTCAGGGCTCTTAGGGTATAATCCCAGCAGTGGAATTGCTGGGTCAAAAGGCAGTTCCATTTTGAGTTTTCTGAGGGAATTCCATACTGTTTTTCCACAGTGGCTGCACCAGTCTGCATTCCCACCAACAGTGTATGAGTGTTCCCTTTTCTCCTCATCCTTTCCAACTCTTAGTGTTTGTTGATTTGTTTATGATGGCCATTGTGACCAGTGTGAAGTGGTATTTCATTGTGGTTTTAATTTGCATCTCTCTGATGGCAAGTGATGCTGAACATCTTTATATGTCTCTGGGTTCTCTGTGTGTCCTCCTTGGAGTAGTGTCTGTTCAAGTCTTTTTCCCATTTTTTAATTGAGTAGTTTGTCTTCCTGGAGTAGAGTCATGTGAGTTCTTTATATATTTTGGAGATCAAACCCTTGTCCAAGGTATCATTGGCAAATATGTTCTCCCGTATAGTTGGTTCTCTTCATTTTAATGCTGTTTCCTTTAGACATGCAGAAACTTTTTAATTTTATGGGATCCCATTTGTTTATTCTTTCCCTTATGTCCCTTGCTTTAGGGGACATATCAGTGAAGATGTTGCTGTGTGGAATGTCTGAGATTTTCCTGCCGTTTTCCTCTAGGACTTTTATGATGTCAGGACTTACATTTAAGTCTTTTATCCACCTTGAATTTATTTTTGTGTATGGTGTAAGTTGGTGATCGAGTTTAATTTTTTTGCATGTAGCTGACCAGCTCTCCCAACATCATTTGTTGAAGAGGCTATTTTTACTCCATTTTATGCTTCTTCCCCCTTTGTCAAATATTAATTGACCGTAGAGACTTGGGTTTATTTCTGGGCTCTCTCTTCTGTTCCATTGATCTGTGTGTCAGTTTTTATGCCAGTACCAGGCTATTTTGATTACAGCAGCCTTGTTAATACAGTTTGATATCAGGTATTGTGATCTTTCCTGCTTTATTCTTCTTTCTCAAAATTGCTGCAGCTATTAGTGGTCGTTTATGGTTCCATATAAATTTCAGAAATGTTTGTTCTATATCTGTGAAATTTGTTATTGGTACTTTAATAAGGATTGCATTGAATCTATAAATTGCTTTGGGTAGTATAGCCATTTTGATTATGTTAATTCTTCCAATCCATGAGCATGGTGTATGCTTCCATTTGTTTGTGTCTTCCTTAATTTCTTTCTTCAGTGTTGTGTAGTTTTCTGAGTACAGGTCTTTTACCTCCTTGGTTAGGTTTATTCCTAGGTACTTTATTTTTCTTGTTGCTATATCAAATGGGATTTTTTCCTCATTTCTGTTTCTGATGTTTCATTGTTGGTGTACAAAAATGCCTTTGATTTCTGAATATTGACTTTGTATCCGCTGTTTTGCCAAATTCATTTATTAGGTGGAGTAGTGTTTTTATGGAGTCTATAGGATTTTTTATGTACACTATCATGCCATCTGCAAGCGATGACAGTTTTACTTCCTCCTTTCCAATTTGGATGCCTTTTATTTATTTTTCTTGTCTGATTGCTGTGGCTAGGACTTCTGATACTATGTTGTATAGGAGTGGTGAAAGCGAGCATCCTTGCCTTGTTCCTGATCTTAGTGGGAAAGCTCTAAGTTTTTGCCCATTGAGTGTGATGTTGGCTGTATGTCTCTCATATATGGCCTTTATTATGTTGAGGAATGCTCCCTCTATTCCCACTTTGCTAAGTGTTTTTATCATAAGTGGATGCTGTACCTTATCAAATGCTTTTTCCACATCTATTGATATGATCATGTGATTTTGTCTTTTGTTTTGTTTATGTGGTGTATTATGTTTATTGATTTGTGAATATTGTACTATCCTTGCATCCTTGGGATGAATCCCACTTGATCATGGTGTATGATCTTTTTAACTTATTGCTGGATGTGGTTTGCCAATATTTTGTTGAGGATTTTAACATCTATGTTCATCAGCGATATTGGCCTGAAGTTTTCTTTCTTTGTTATGTCTTTATCAGGTTTTGGGATTAGGATGATGCTGGCTTCATAAAAAGAGTTTGGGAATCTTCCGTCTTCTTGAATTTTTTGGAATAATCTGTGAAGGATGGGAGTTAGCTCTCCCTTAAATGCTTTGTAAAATTCTCCTGTGAAACTGTCTGGTCCGGGGCTTTTGTGTGTTGGAAGATTTTGATTAGTGCTTCAATTTCATCAGCTGTTACTGATCTGTTCAGGCTTTCTGCTTCTTCTTCATTCAGTTTTGGAAGATTATATTTTTCTAGAAATTTCTCCATTTCACCTAGGTTTTCAAATTTCTTGGCATATAGTTCTTCGTAGTAATTTCTTACAATTCTTTGTATTTCTTTGGTATCAGTTGTAATCTCTCCTCTTTCATTTCTGATTGTATTTATTTGGGTCCTCTCTCTTTATTTCTTGATGAGCCTGCATAAAGGCTTGTTGATTTTGTTTATCTTTTCAAAGAACCAGCTCCTGGATTTATTGATCCTTAGAATTGTGCTTTTAGTCTCTATGTCATTTAATTCTGCTCTGATCTTGGTTATTTTCTTCCATCTGCTTGCTCTAGGCTGTCTTTGTTGTTGTCCCTTGAGTTCTTGTAGGTGTAGAGTTAGGTTGTTTATTTGAAATGTTTCTATCTTTTTTAG
>VMDR010007600.1:0-39860 GCA_007922815.1 Macrotus californicus
ATATTCAACATGTAATGGATCAGACAAGGTAGCATTGCTCAATGTGTTTTGAAAATCTCGTTTTATTTTAAAACATTAAAACTAAAAGATCTCAGGCAGCAAATTCAGGCGAATCAATTGGTTTTTAGCATGGTCAGCTTTGTGGGGGAGGTTTAGGTTTAAGTCCAAATATTGAAAAAAATACCAATTAGCAGGTGATATAAATATAATTTTATTGCTTTTATAATTAATTACAATGCAATAAAATGGCAAATATCTCTTCAGTTACACTGCTTTATATTATCATTCTATTTTCATGCCATGAAGGAGCTAAATTCTTACAAAATTTTAGATGGTTGACACAATGAAAAGGTGGTTGGCCTCTCCAATGATAGGAGAAATGCAAATTAAAATAATAGCTTACCATTTTTACCCTGATTAACAAAAGCTTAATTGACTGATAATATTCAACATAGGCTAGAGTGTGGTAAAGCATACCCTCTGGGCCCTAGGAAGGAATTGCATTAAAGGGGAATGTGGAAGCAGCAGAAGTATTGTACTGTTCTGTTTCTGAAGGTTTTCGAGGTTCTGTTGGGTTTAGAGGGGCACATTTTGCCATATTTTTGTTACTATTTGTCTATTAGTATTTAAATACACACCTAAGTTTGAGGAGCTATTCAAGAAGAAAAAGCATCCACAACCAAAAAGTATCTGAAAGATAAACAGCGATCCTTCTTGGCAAGGAAAGGAGGATGTTGGGATTTTCACTCTCACTTAAAGGTATAATCAAAAAGCTTGAATGTTTGTCCCAAAAGACTCTGTTCTAATTTTGTAATTGAAAAGACCCAGCCTTAATGGGTCTTCATACACAAACAATTAGGAAGCTTCTCTGATGAGCCGAGCTGATGCGCTGATGTCATTCAAGTTCACTGCCTGTGATGACTGCAAAGCTGCACCTTAAGAGATTGTATTGCAAGTCCCTTCATAAAAAGTGATGGCTCCAATTTACCTTCAGAAACATTTTAATGCTTCTGAGCTAATCAGAAGCATTTTCGGGAGTTAATCAGAAACATTTTTTATTTCTAAGCTTCTTATTTTTTTTTTCATTTTTCAAAGAGATTCACTACCATGGAAATGTAAATTCTCAGCTTAACACATTCATGTTTAGGAGGTTTCATTGACAAAATAACAGATAGCAGATATATCCAGTAACTTATGTCAGCCCTAGCACTTAGACCATACTGATCACACACCAAGACCTTTCCATCTCTTGTGCCTTTTTGTAACGATGATGCACTCTTTTTTTTTCTTATCATTTTTCAATTCTTTCCATGTATCAGAGTCCTTGTTATGAGCAGAGTTTAATCTTACCCCAGTGGTCATAACAAAATTGCACTTTGATAATGTTTTAATTAAATATATTGGGGTGACATTGACTAATAAGATCATAGAGGTTTCAAGTGTACATTTCTATGAAACATGATCTTATATTGCATTGTGTGCTCACTACCCAAAGTCATTACTGATGACTTATAAATTTACTATGTTATGTGATCCTATGTTGCATGTATTCAATTCTAAGGTTAATTTTTAATAAATATCAAGGCAGGGGATTTTTTAAAAAACAAACATACAAAAATGAAAGCTGCTGGAATTAGGTTTGAGCAGCATGAGATCCTGCCTGGAATTCCAACAGTGTCTAATGAAATCCAAGCTTCTGTCATAGGAGGTATGGACCAAGCCCAGATGGATGGCTGAATCCATTCCCCAGAACATCTGTTTTGGATACTCAGAATTAAGTAGCACCAAGCCATGCATTACGGAGATGGGGTATGGGACTATTAAAAGCAAGGAACATAACTCTCATGTTGGGGAAGTGAGAACAGGGCATAAAATGCACAAGATAAAAACTTCAGCTTTTCAAACCCTGTGGGAAAAATAAAGGTCAGGTGGGAGAAGCAAAACAGGATTCTCAATATTATCTGGAAAACACTGCCTTTGGGGAGAAAACCACATAAAACTAACAGCATTTAGACTTCAGGTCTCACTAGAAATGACCAATTCTGGACAAAGTTATAATGCTTTCCTGGTCTGGGTCTCCTAAAGCATGATGTTCAATAGCAAATTAAGGGGAAAGGTTGAAGTTTCCTAGTAGACACTGAGGAAGCTTCAAGTGCCTGAGGGGCTCTCAATCATTCAAATGCTGAGTCCCAGGGTCTTAAAGTGGATGCTATCAAAATAATACAACCTGGGAGTCTGTAAGCCTTCTCTGGTCATCCAAATTGAAATTGATTTCATCCTTATTTTAGTGTAACTTCTCTCCAGTAAGTGATTTATAAGGGTAAGCCTGTGTTAAACAGCTTTACAAATATTATCTCATTAAATTCTCATAGTGACCTGGAGAAGTAGCTTATAATTCCTATTTTTGTAGAGAAGGAAGTCAGCTCTGACAGGTTCAATATCTTGGCCCTGGGCCATCCAGCTACTAAGTGATACAGCTGGGATATGAACCCAAGTCAGTCTGAGTCCAGAGTCCAAATGCTCAGCTCTTACATGTCTGTAGCTTTCTCAACCACCAGGATTCAAGGGTCTGCATTTAGTATTTATGAACCATTGGTTTAAAACCTTGCCACCATCATCTGCTATCAGTGTTTCCTCAGCTCTTCTCCACCAGCTTTTGAGCAACTAGAAAATATGGACACTTTATATTATTCTTCATTTTCCTTTCTCTCCTATCCTACTTTCCTATCAATTAGCTTACCCCTACAACGTCCAGCTTACAGCATGTATTGAATATTTGCTGAATGAAGACATGACCTCACTCAAAGTTTAAGAGAGTTGAGGGATCATGGCCAGGACTCAGCTATTCTAGCCTATATGGGTACTAGACAACCAAAAAAATATCATCAAGGGGCAAGCATACTTTAGTGACACAAGCCTTAACCATTGAAAAATTATGCAAATAAAGGAGGGAACTTTAGGACAGTAGGACCAAGAGTATTTTTTCTCCTTGGGCCATGTACAAATAAGTTACAAACCAGCCACACAGTGAAGTAGAAGTATCACAGCTGATTCAAGCTTGATGTTATAATGCTGTAATAAAAATAGGAACTGGCATTTAGTGTGTGTGATTTGTAAAACTGTGTCCCAAGGAGACTTAATCCTCTAGAGAGATGCCTCAGGGTATGCTGGGAGAGGCAAAATAGCAGACACTGTTCATTGTTTACCAATAGTCCTTTCCTTTTTCTGTCCTAATAGAAACCTGAATTTGTTTAGGTAACAATATGACTGGCCTCGGGGAAAAAATTATTGTTTGTTTAAATCAGTGCTTTGCTAACATTCACATGCATACAATTAAATGGGATATTGATAAAATGCAGATTCATATTTAGTATGGCTAGACTGAAGCATTTCTAATAAGGTCCCAGGTGATATTGATATTATTAGTCCATAGGTAACACTTTAAGTCTAAGGTTTTAAACCAATGATTCAGATATGATTGTATGGTAGAATCACATGCGTAGGTTCTGCTTTCATTGGTTGGAGTTAAGCTTGGGATTAGTAAAAAAAAAATAATAATAATAAATAAATAAAATTAAATCCTAATGAATCCAAATGGATGAAATTCCTTATCCTCCAACTTAAATGAAGGTAATTATGTTATTACCTGCTTTGTATATTTAGTCTTTTCTTACAGGAGATTTTGTGGGTATGAAAGGGGAATGATAGCCTTAGACATAATGTAACATGAAAGAGATAGAAATGTGTAATGTCTTGGCCTTTAGAGCAGCTGAGCAAGATCTGGGACAGCTACAGTCCTGAGCAAGTGACCTACCTCTATAAGAGGAAAAATAAGTTTTGGAAAAATTACCATTTATTAGTATTTTAAAATTCTATTCACGTGTTCCTTGAAGAATTTTGAAAAATTAGGATTTTCTATGTATAGTATAATGTCATCTGAAAACAATGACAGTTTTGCTTCCTCCTTTCCAATTTGAATGCCTTTTATTTCTTTTTCTTGTCTGATTGCTGTGGCTAGGACTTCCAATACTATGTTGAACAGAAGTGGTAAAAGCAGACATCCTTGTCTTGTTCCTGATCTTAGTGGGAAAGCTTTTAGTTTTTGCCCATTGAGTGTGATGTTGGCTGCAGGTTTCTTTTATGTGGCCTTCACTATGTTGAGGTATCCTCCCTTTACTGCAACTTTGCTGGATGTTTTTATCATAAATGGGTACTGTACCTTATCAAATGCTTTTTCCGCATCTATTGATATGATCATGTGATTTTTGGTTTCCCTTTTGTTTATGTGAAGTGTTAGGTTTATTGACTTGCTAGTATTGTACCATCCTTGCATCCCTAGGATGAATCCCACTTGATCATGGTGTATAATCTTTTTAATGTATTGCTGGATTCATTTGCCAATATTGTGTTGAGGATTTTAGCATCTATGTTCATCAGCAATGTTTTTTTATTTGTTGTGTCTTTATCTAGTTTTGGGATTAGGATTATGCTAGCTCCATAAAAAGTCTGGGAATCTTTCCTCTTCTTGGACTTTTTGGAATAGTCTGTGAAGGATAGGTGTTAGCTCTTCCTAAAATGTTTTGTAAAGTTTTCCTGTGAAACCATCTGGTACAGGGCTTTTGTGTGTCAATAGTTTTTTTTTATTACTGCTTTGATTTCATCAGCCGTTTTTCACCTGTTCAGGTTTTCTGCTTCTTCTTCATTCAGTTTTGGAAGATTATATTTTTCTAGAAATTTGCCCCCATTTCACCCAGGTTTTCAAATTTCTTGGTATACAGTTCTTCATAATTTCTAACAATCCTTTATATTTCTGTGGTAGCAATTGTAATCTCTCCCCTTTCATTTCTGATTTTGCTTATTTGGGTCCTCTCTTTTTTTCTTGATGAGTTTGTTTAAAGGCTTGTCAATTTTGTTTATCTTTTCAAAGAACCAGCTCCTGGATTTATTGATCCACAGAATTTTTTTTTAGTGTCTATGTCATTTAATTCTGCTCTGGTCTTGGTCATTTCCTTCCTTCCTTCTACTTGCTCTAGGCTTTGTTTGTTGTTGTTCATTCAGTTCTTGTAGATGTAGGGTTAGGTTGTTTATTTGAAATGTTTCTTTATTTTTTAGGTAGGCCTGTATCACTATGAACTTCCCTCTCAGGACTGCCTTCACTGTGTCCCATAAGTTTTGGACTGTTGTCAGTTCATTTTCATTTGTTTTCAGAAACTTTTTGATTTCTTCTGTGATCTCATTCTTAACCCATTCATTGTTTAATAGCATGCTATTCAGTCTCCATGAATTTGAGTATTTTTGAGTTTTTTGTTTGAGGTTGGTTTCTAGTTTCAGGCCCTTGTGGTCTGAGAAGATGCTTGATATGATTTCAATCTTTGTGAATTTGTTGAGTCTTGTTTTGTATCCTATCCTGTGGTCTATTTTTGAAAATGTTCCATGTGCATTTGAAAAGAATGTGTATTTTGCTTCTGGCCATCATAACCAAATCAACAAAGAACAAGTGTTGGCGAGGTTGTAGAGAAAAAGGGAACCCTGGTACACTGTTGGTGGGATTGCAGACTGGTGAAGCCACTGTGGAAAACAGAATGGAATTTCCTCAGAAAATTAAAAATGGAACTGCCTTTTGACCTGGCAATTCCATTGCTGGGACTATACCCTAAGAATCCTGAAACACCAATTCAAAAGAACCTATATACCCCAATGTTCATAGCAGCACAATTTACAATAGCCAAGTGCTGGAAGCAACCTAAGTGCCCATTAGTAAATGAGTGGATAAAAAAACTGTGGTACATTTGCACAATGGAATACTATGCAGCAGAAAGAAAGGAGGAGCTCCTATCCTTTGTGACAGCTTGGATGGATCTGGAGAGCTTTATGCTAAGTGAAATAAGCCAGGTGGTAAAAGACAATATCATATGATATTACCTATAAATGGAACATAATCAGCAAAACAAACAAGCAAACAAAATATAACCAGAGACACTGAAATTAAGAATAAAATTGACAGTAACCAGAGGGGAGGTGGGAGGGGATAATGGGGGGAAAAGGGGGAAGGGTTGTCAAGGAACATGTATAAAAGACACATGGACAAAGCCAAAGCAGGTAGGATTGAGGGTGGGAGGTGGGGATGGCTGGGGAGGGGAAAGTGGTCGGGGAAAAATGTAGACAACTGTACTTAAACAACAATAAAAATTTTCTGTGAAAAATTATATATTTGCTTTCCCATTATTAAACTACCTAAAATTTTCATTATGAGTTTAAATAATTGTAAAGGATATAAGTTTCAGACTATGATACACTACTCTTGTTCCTTGACATACACACACAGCTGGGTAAGACTGGAGCCCCATTGGTTTATGGTACCTGATTAATCATTACATGAAGCATCTCCATTGTTGGTGTCCCCTGGGAGGCTTTTATACTCCAAGGCAATAGGCCAAAATAAGATTTATATGCAAGGAATATGCTTTTTTTTTTATAAAGGGCTATGGTAGAGAGACCACATAATATATCTCCAAAATGTGACCATTTTTTAAAGTAAAAGGGGATACTATTAATAACTGCTATAGGAAATAAGCATAAGCCAGGGTAACTGAGATATACAATGACTTTAGCTACTGGAATACTAATAAGTTATAAGATGAATCAGTTTATAAAAGAGAATTCATGGACACTGAAGATATGATCATTATTTCAGTGAAAACTATGCATTTTCAGTGCTCCTTGAAAAGTTTTCAATAGCCCCAAGAGTTTGTGCCGTTCTGCTATTAAGCAAGTGTTCAGCCATTGCAGTTGTTAAAGTATTAAGACACTATCACTGTGAGCCCTGGTTGTTGTAGCACAGTAGATTGAGTGTGGGACTACAAACCAAAGGGTCACTGGTTCAATTCCTGACAAGGGTACATGCCTGGGTTGTGGGCCAGGTCCCCAGTGGGGGACACATGAGAGGCAACCACACATTGATGTTTCTCTCTCTCTTTCTCCCTCACTTCCCCTCTCTCTAAAAATGAATAATAATTAAAAAAAAAACACTATCACTGTGTTAGTAAACAGAATAACAGTAACTGGGCTAAACATTAAAAATAATCAATAATCTAAATGCCAGCATTTGTGTTTCATTTCAGAAATCACCAACAAGCAAGCTGTTATTCCAAGACATCTTTGTGATATGGGTATTGGAGCACAGTGCTAGGGAATCTGTTACAGAGGACTTTCTATTTATTTCTAAAGTTAGTGGGTAGTAGTCTCGAAGCATGAAAGACCTTATTTAGGAGAAAGGAGAGTTGTAATCTCTCCTAATCTCTCTCTCTCTTTAAAAAAATTTCATTGGTTGGGGGGAGAGAGAGAGAGAGAGAGAGAGATTTGTTGTTCTACTTGTTTATGCACTCATTGGCTGATTTTGTCTGTGATCTGACTGGGGATAGAACCCACAACCCTCACATATTGGGATGCTCTCAACAACTGAGCTACCCAGCCAGGGCCTTGATCTCTTCTATAAAACTCCAAAAGAAATGCTTGTCCCACACATGGGGAGAACTAGAGTCTGGGTTTAGGAAGCAGCTAGTAAGGTATTGGGTGACATGGATATAGCCAGTTGCCATAGACATGGACAGCAAATGACTTCACTGTGAAACAACATACGCTCCAATATGCTTGTGGAACATTTGTTTCACTCGACAACTTAACTCCTGATGGAAGGCAGTTGTCCCTGTGCCTTGTAAACAAGTTTCTAGAGAGAAAAACTCCTGGACACCTGTTCAATGACTAAAAGAGACATTCCTCTAGCCAGAGAGTACTTGCATTGCCTCCCCTCTCCCCGCTGAAGATTTATTTTTAGAAAGAGAAGCTAGTACCAGGCTGCCCACTCTACCTCCCCTACCTGCCAGCTCTTCTCTTGAAGGAGAGACAGGGCCCTAGCAATAACGTCCACTACCTCCAGGCAGCACCAACCTCTGAGCACACTCCCATTACTTTTTAATTTTCTATATCTCTTCTGTTCTTCAGCCATTTCTATTTTGTCTCTATTGTCACCTGGGCTCTCCCTGGTCACTGCCTGTAGTTGGCACTGGCTGTCTCCCAGTTAGCACTGATGGGGCATGGAGGAATATTATGCTTCTTCACCGGAGAACAAGAAAATCACACACAGGGCCCTGGCCTCAGCAACGAGCATCAGGCAATCCCCAAGTACTTTTCATCCTTCCCCAGTTCCCCTCTCCCTCCATCCATTTCTCTAGGAGCACCCAAAAGATAGCATCCTTTCAGGTGTGAGAAGAAAAAGGCCCCAGTGAGGAACTGGTGCAGGCAGAGCAGAGCTAGTAGGCAGGGCCGCCCAGTGATTCTCCTTCTTTGATGATTAACATGATTCCCCGGTCATTAAACAACTATCAAGTCACAGGAAGTGGCTGGAAATGTGACGTGGTTCCCCATGTCAAATCGTGAAGCCAGAAGGCTCATCATTCAGCTGCTGACAAAAGTATCAAACGAAAGATCAAAACCAGCACACTAGTCGGTATAGTATTTGGAAATTATTACAGTGATTTTGTGAGTGAAATGTGTTACAAAAAATATGCCTAGGTAAGAAATTTACATTATATTAACTTTCACAGATAACAAAAAGATTTTGGCATATTTAATATTTGTTATATTACTACACTACTTGAATATTTTG
Organism: Macrotus californicus; assembly: GCA_007922815.1. Taxonomy (NCBI): domain Eukaryota; kingdom Metazoa; phylum Chordata; class Mammalia; order Chiroptera; family Phyllostomidae; genus Macrotus; species Macrotus californicus. Next base: position 8,666 of record VMDR010007600.1, read on the forward strand.
AATATTACTTTTTGCCATTTTATATACCAAATTAAAGAGGCTAGCGTAGATGCTCAGACATGCATTCTTCATTTGTAGGGTTCCTTCATTTACTAGTTTATTGGATTAAACATCAGGAGAGTTTTTAAAACTTCGTCTTTATATTTTCTTTAAAGATATGTATTGGAGTAGTTATCAAAGCGATAGTTATCATTTCATTTGAGAAGTAAAAAATGATGTGTTTCAGAAAAATCAAACTTATGTTAATGAACGTGAAGAACTTTGAATTGCCATAGGGCAGCCATTTTCAACTGGTGTGCCACAGAATTTTGAAAACATACAATCCCTGACTGCTTATTTAGTCAGAGGCACTGACCCCTTTTCCCTTAGACTGCCAAGTTTAAAAAAAAATAATGACAACATCCCACACAACAATAGCTGGCCAGTGTGAATGCATCAAAATTATATCTAATTTTTTGTCAGATTGGCAAAAAATATGATATATTTTTTGGTGCACCACAGAATTTTAGTAATTGGTGTATGTGTGCCATGAGATTGAAACAATCCATAAAAGGTTGAAAATTGCCGCCATTGGGTATTCATTTCAGTCTTCTGTTACCCCCCAAAAAACCCTCTCACCTTATCTTCCTCAGGGAGAAGTCTTATCAATTTCAAGAAGCCCTAAATAGTTACCTAATGGCTCAGAAGTTAGCCATTGAGTCACTTGATATTATGATTGTGGAAGTCTGATCGGATGTCCACAACCTAATCTCTGGAACATGCACAAGCTCCTTCATATGTCAAAAGGAACTTCGCTGATGTCATCTGGTTAAGGATTGTTAGATGGGAAGGTTACCCTGGCTTATTTAGGGGTAAAGACATGTAATCAAAGTGTCTCCACAAGAAAGAGTCAGAGAGAGATTTGACTACAGACTTAGAAGACAGGGTAAAGGTGAGGAAGACATGGATTTTGAAGATGCTACGCAGCTGGACTTGAAGACAAAAGAAGGGCACAGGAGCCAAGGTTTGTAAGGAATGTAGCTCTAGAAGCTGGAAAAATCAAGGAAGGGATTCTTCCCTGGAGGCTCTTGATAGAGTGCAGCCCTGCCAACACCTCGATTTCAGACTCTGATCTCCGAAACAGTAAGAGAATGAATGTGTGTTGTTTTAAGCTCCCGGGCTCGTGGTAATTTGTTACAGCAGCCATAGGAAACTGACACAGGGTTGTACTAGAGGGTTCTAAGAAATTTTTACTCGGTCAGCGAGAGGCATACCCCATGTTCTGAGATTTCTATAAGCTACCAATGTCAAGTTAAGTCGCCAGGCTTTCGCGGGGTATCTGGATTCCTCAGTAGCAGGGGAATGGAAGCAAAAGGAAGCCTTTTGCGTCATGCGTACTGACTACACAAACACCACATTGGCTGACACCCTGGTAACCCCAGGAAATTATAGCTAAAGTGCTGGAAATCTTCAATCAAATGAGGAACTTCGAGAAAAGGGCCAGAATCTCGCAAGGCTGGCAGAGCATTTATAGTTTCATTAAAGGCTACTAAATTATATGACTCAAGAAAATCACTGGCAATCTGTTCAGACAGGAATTCCGTTCCTGTGGTTTCAACCACAAAACCTCTGTGGATCTCACACTGCACGACAACTGTGGAATCTACTTTCACATTTTGGAGCCCCAAATATTTCTCTAATAATTGGCTTGCAATGTGGATCCAAGTCAAAATTATAAGGTAATCACCCTATTGACATGTTGTCACCATAATCCCGCTTTCAAAGTCCCCTTTTACTGAACCTCTGGTCTATTTTCAGACAGTATCATTTCTTTTAAAAGATGGTAGGAGACTTAAATGAGCACAGATCTTGGAGTCAAGAGTTGAATGTCATCTGAGCAGGCATAGGAGGAAAATTTGAAAGAATTGTTTAAACGTGGAAATAATAGAAGAGTGTCAAGTAATCTTAAAGTTACTCCTTAGAGCAAGGGTGTCCAACCTGCGGCCCACAGGCTGCATACAGCCCAGGATGGCTGTGAATGGGGCCCAACACAAAACCATAAATTTATTTAAAACACTAGGAGATTTTTTTGTGGTTACATGCTGCCATGTATTTAATGTGTGGCCCAAGACAACTCCTCGTCTTCCAGTGTGGCCCAGAGATGCCAAAAGGTTGGACACCCCTGCTAGAGTATCCTTGAAATCAAAAGTGCAACACCCACGACTATTTCTTACAGATTTTCTATTCTTTTGCTTCTTTGACACTTGACTCAATTCATTCCCAGTGGTATAACAAAAGGAAGTAACAGTTTCTAGATTTTAAAGCACAGAAAGTGGCTAGATATCCTGTAATTATCCAGTGGCTTCTAGGCCAGGATATGATCTATTCTTCATTCCCAGCCCCAGATCTAGATTGAGTATCTTATAAATACAAGTACTTCTCTAGAATAGCGTGTAGATTTGAGTTAAATAATTACAAAGAGTTCCATCTCGGGTACAATCATTGTCATCAGCATGTAAGTAGCAACGTGGGACTCCGTGCCAAGGAGCCATATAACACAGTGGGTAAGAATACTGGTTAGAAGCCAGAGTGCCAACATTTGAATCTCAGGCCGCACCACTCACTATAACTTTGGGCAAGCTATGTAATTTGTGTGAGGTTCATTTCACTGATTTTTAAAATGATGAGAATAATAGTATCTACCTCCCAGAGCTATGCTGAATATATACATAGTTGACACTTGAACCATCCATGGATCAGGGGCACCCACCACCCACACAGCTGAAAGTCTGCATATAATTTAAGTTGGCCTTCCACATACATGGATTCCCAGCCTCAGGGAGAAAATAACATATATAATACACATAAACATGTGTAGTACAGAGCTTGGAAAATGTGCTCAATAAATGTCAGCTACTTCTAGATGACCTTGAAGCCAGTAAGGATAGGAATTGAAATATGCCACTTAATTGTTTTTGTCATAACTAGCTTGACAAGTAATGACTGAAGGAAAAGGAAAAGGCCAATGAGACATTTTAGATATGGAACTAGTTACTACAGGAAATTTTATTCAAAATATATGCAACTTGGAATTTGATTATTTTGAAAAAAGCTGCATATATTTTGAACATCAAATGGACCGATAGATATACAAGAGGAAGTACCATCCACACATGTGTGCATGTGCATACTAGTGTGTGTGTGATGTTCTCCTAATTTGACTCCTTGATTTCCTCTTGTTCTTCTACCAGAAATCCTTCAAGCAGCTCAAGTGAGTCCTAAAAGAATTAAATTATGTCCTCCAATTTCCTTGTTTGAAACATTCCAATGGTTTCCCACCATACTGAAATAAAATACAAACTTCCTATTCCAGCTTACAAAGTGTTACTTACACAGTCTGGCTCTGCCTTTCTCTCTGACCTTACCTCCCTCCGTTCTCTCCCAGAGAAGCTCCAGGCGAACTGGCTTTCTCTCTGTGGGATGACCTTTCGGGCTTACTCCTGCCTCAGGTCCTTCACATTGTTTCCTCTGCTTGGAATGTTCTTCCCCTTGAACTCTGCTTTGTTTCTCTTTTTTATTCAGGTCTCAGATAAAACCTGGCCTCCTGACTGAGGACTTGGCTGGCCATATCTTACCCAGTCATCTCTGCCATTTCAACCAATTTTGAGTCTTTGCATAGCATTTAACCCCACTGCATACTTTTCTGATTTATTTGCACTTTTTAATTTATTCATATGTTTATGTATGTAATTGCCATCTTTCTGTTTCCTAGACTAGAAGCTCCATGAGAACCTCTGCCTGCTCCTATGCCTATTCCATGAGGCTCCTGTGCCTCTTCTGCCAAGAAAAATGGGGAATAAAAATGCCTAATAATGCTCAATAAATTATTGTTGAAAGGCTGGATAAATAAAAATAAATAAGGGTTATTTAGGTTCTTTTTCCAAGTAATTTCAAAAATATTGCTCACGTCGTCCTTGTGCATACATCCTTGCACATGTCCAATTAAATGCCAAAAGTTCAATTATCAAGTCAAAGGTATGTGCAATTTAAATTTTGACAGTTATTTCCAAATCACCTTTTAACAGAGTGATAGCAATTTACATTTTGAGTGGATTCTTTGAGTCTTCTTTTAAGTGTTTTTATGGCATGATGTCAGAAACACTTTTTCTCAGTTTAGAAGCTTGGGACACTTTATCACCTCATAACCTTGAAATGCAAACAGGATGGCCCAAGTGCAGAAGTCCACGTGGCCTGGAAAAGGGCCGAGGAACCCATGTCTGCACTTACCGACAGAGGGAGGAAGCGCTAGGACAAGCATGTGTGACTTACTTTCAAAGGACTCTCGTCACCCACAAGTCTTGTGTTTGGGTGTTTTACAGTGAACAGAGGTCTTCCTACCCAACATGCATTGCAGCCTTTTTCAAGTTTGCAAGTGTGATTTACAATAACAAAAATCTCAGTAATCTCACTGGGATACCAAAAAAAAAAAAAAAAACCCACAAAAAAACAAAGCTTGATGGCAGGTACAGGTGTCCTATTCTAAAAGGTTCTCAAATTACATGAGTTTATTTCTCCCCACTAAAAGTTCATTTCCCTTGCCCTTTGAGTCATCTATGCCAACCCAGAGTTTTGTGGAGTAGGAACTGGAAAATACCCTACTGATGAATTTATCTGTACATGTTAATATCTGTTTAACTATAGTGACAAAGCCATTGATGAATTTGGGGACATACAGGCTCCATGGATTCCTCTGTTCCATTTTGAAAGACACCCACTCTCAGTGCAAAAGGAACAACTAAATTCATAAGTAACCACCAAAGGACACCAGAAAATAAAACCTGAGCATACATACATTCAGCCTCCATGCCATCACTCTGAAAATTCTGCCAACCTCTTTCACCTAGAGATAACTTTAAATGTAATACCAATTTTCATCACAGATCATCCAAACATATGCTATTTAAATGTGTAAGATGCTCTCCATTGCTCACCTGTGTTACTCAAGAGCAGAATATTCTTGCCAGAGAAGAATTATAACATTGGAAAAGTTGCCCAGTTAATAGAGAGACACCAATTCTGGATTCAAAATGTACCCAGATGAAGCATCCAATTTTTTAAACACAGAAAAACGGGGTACTTACGGCAGGGTGTCCAGTACAGTAGGTGTAGCTGGCGTGGGACTGGTAGTGCAAGCTCGCTCTTGGGAAGGAGTATGTATTCCAGGCTGGTTGGCTGCTGCTCCACTGGGCGCTGAAGCCAGGGCTCATGGTCACCCTTGACTTACTAGTCTGATAGGCTCTCACTGTGGAGCTAGACTATCAAGAAGAAAGAAATGCAATGTCAAAGCAGCTCTGCATAAAACCCAAGTCAGATACACACAGACATACACACAGCAGTGGCAGCAGCATGCATTCTCAGTCATTCATGTATGACCACAGCACAGAACTCAGCTGGTTAAAAGAAATGACTGATTTCTTCAGAGGAGACGTTAAATGCTGTTCTGACTAGGATGAAAGTGTTTTCTCACTATTAGAATCTTAACTGGGTTGCAAAGCACAAAGGCTCATTGAAATGGATCTCATTGAAAACAGTTTTTTTTCCTAGTTGTGACATGCAACTCCATCCTTCAGAAATGAGATATGTTGTAGTGGTGACAGCAACGGTGGTGTTTTCAGTTACATAAATTTCCTTTCATCACGGCGTGCACCTTAGAAATTTACCATCAGCCTCATCCGAATGCAGTAAACAAAGATCAGCTTATGATGGTTGGATGGACACACAGATTGGTTCCTTACACTAAATGGTCTTCAGGTTCCCTGAGTCTGTTGCTCTCCTGAGGAGAGGCCAGCAGAAATCTGGGCGTACTCCCACATGCCACCCTTCCACTGCCTAAAGACAGCAAAGTGATGAAGGGTTTAAAGTTGTCATTTACCCTCCACTGACCCTACTAATGTAATTAAAAATAGAGGAATAGGAATATCAATCCATTTGCCAAATGTTAACTCTATCTGCATGCTCATAATTGTATATAGAGTAGAATGAACTGAAAACAAAACTCACTTGTGCCTTCTGTCTTTTTTTTGTCCTCAGATGGCCATGGCATATAAGGCACATAATAGTTTCTTTTCAGAGAACATTTTCTATCATCAAATTGCAATAGCTACTTACCCAAGTAGCACAGTAACTTTCACAATAAATTCTATTTATAAATCTATGGACACAGGCCAACTCAATCACTGGGAAAATGTGCTAATCTCATTGCCATTATATTCAGGAAACCTAGTGGGGAAGAAACTTTTATCCGAGATTGTGTTTCTTATTGGGCTAGATTCTGATACCATTAGATACTTAGGAGAACAACTTTCATGAAGACAGATTTGGGTATCTTGTGGTAACTAAACGAAGTAAGGGCCTCGGCAACTCAAAGGCACTAGGCAAGGTAGTTTTTCTCATAATATTCCCAAAATATTTGGAAAAGGAAAAGAAAATATAAATCCGTAATTTACTGACAATTTAAAATATTGAAACCCCGAACTGGGGAACACAGCTTTGTTAAAATCAATACATTTATTTGATATCTGTCTCTACTCTCATCTCCATCATCACCCAACTATGTGTGCTTTCTAAGTGTTTCATAGTTCAATGAGATGGTCAGGCAGAACGATACAAAATTACATACCACTGCATACCTGCCCAGCTCAAACTGGTGCTGGAGAAAGCAATAGTGGACTTTTATAACACTAGGAGTTCTGTGTTTGGTTTTACGTACGGAAGTTCAGTATTTGTATTTTTTTTTAAAAACCTATTATTTGTAACATGCGCACAGTCACTTCAAAGACTATATATGGATAAAGCTATCCACAGAACTACTATGGGCTCTGGAAGTGTCGTGGTTTCTGCTCTGCATCTGTGCTCACTTATTGGTTTCACTAGCTCAGTTGATTCTATAGGTAGCTCCTTCAAGACGAGCACAGTTAGGCCCTGTATGTTTAGATGAGCCTGGGGACCTTAAAATTCTTGGAAAAGGAGGCAGTGTATGCATAAGGAAGTTTGTAAATACCCTCCTCTCTTGATTTAATTATATTCCCGAAAAGCTTCAGTCTCTCTTCAATAATTTTATTCATGGTGGTCTTCATGCAAATTCTTTTTTCTTCCTTTCTTGTAAAGCTCATACTCAAGTTACACCTCTTACCTGGTCTCACTCCTGATGCCTCTAGCTAATGCTGACCCTTGCCTTCCTGCTCTCACAGTGCAGCTCAAATGCTTGAGCATGTGATGATGTGGTTTTGTGTTCTTCCCCATGTACATAAATTTCAGCTCTCCAACCAGGCTGAGAGCCTAATGAAGAGTATATATTAGCACTCCCCTAAACTCCAGTCCCAAATCTTAAAATATCTGCTTAATATGGGTATCAATGAAATTACTGTGCATAAAATTAAATAAATTAATTGCTTTACTCTGAAATTTTATCTCCCCTTAATTTCTTTATGTCTGATAATGTTAGGGCAAGAGTTTGAAACCAAACTGCCTTGAAGCTTTAGAACTACTTGGGCTCATGTATGTGTCCAGCTTTTTATTATCAGTGCCACCAAATTCTATTGAATCTACTGAATTCTATTTCAGTCGTTTTTGAATGGATGCTGTCCTCTGCATTCCCATTACCACCACCCATGCTTAGGATTGTATCAGTTTATATCAGTCACTAAAACTACTTTTGACCTTAAGCCATGATTGATCCTCCAAAATGACATTATGTTAGTTTTTGGAGATGCCTGCTCTTTTGTTGGGTTGCTCCCTGCTGAAGAGTGTTTAAGCACTCTCCTCTACCTGAGAGAAAAAATCCAAACTTTTTAGTCTTTCATTTGAATCTTTTTAATATGATGCTAACTAACCTTGAAAGGCTTATTTTTGGTCCTTTCCACATAATCTTAAGCTCCAAAAAGATTGCTACTTCAAATATGACATGCATGTGCATGCTATTGTCACAACCCATCTATTTCCTAGAATGTCCTCCCCCTCCTCTCATTTCACACTTCAATATCTGTAACTTTTCCAGAAATCCTCACCCGACCCTCAGCCACCAGCCCATAAGTACTTCTGCCCCTACTAGCCAGTGACATTACTGATTTTCTGCATATTCATCTGGCCTTGCATCATTTGTGCGGTTACCCAGGAAATCAGTGCCATAACTTCATCAGCATACCTCATCAGCGTCTTAATTAGTTTCTTGCACAGCAATTATTATATCACAACACACATCTTTGGGGACAGGCATCTCAGTTGTGTTTTCCAGGAGGAGGTCACAACACGAGAACTTGAGTACAAGCAGTTCATTTTGGAAGTGATCTTAGAGGAAATCAGTAGAAGAATGGAGAATGTGACAGAGAAAGGGGGAGCCAATAAGTTTGCTTGGTGGAAGAAAAGATTACTGTGGAGAATGAAGGTTCAATTCCTTCGGGGGGCTCAGAGTCAGGGTAAACCATGCTTCAGAGTTATTCTATGCAAAGTGCAAGAAAGTGGGGGTTATTTAACCTCTGATTCTCATTTACCATTGGCAGAGAGCTCCTTCTGGGAGCATTAATTCCTGGGCATTTCTGGCCTAACCCACCACAGGCAAAAAGGAAGTTCTCACTTAGAGAGTCCCAGGCAATCTATGGCATGCTCTGGGCAAGTAAATGTCAAGAGGTATGGGCAGAGCATTAATAGCATGCACTACTAAATGGATGACTCCCAGAACTTCTTTGTACCTGCCACAGAACCCTAATTATTTGCATTTTCCTCTTGCATAATTGAGAGAAGGAACTCAAAATTATTGGTCAAATTGACTTCACTTCACTACCACTAAAGACTTGAAAAGACAGAAGAAGATATTGGGGTAGTTGATAAGTGCAGTGAAAGGGTGCTCAAAATCACTAGTCACCAAGAAAATATAAAATAAAGCTACAGAAAGGCACAAGTTCATACCCACTAGAATGGCTAACACTAAAAGGACTGACAATACTAAATGCTGATGAGGTTACTGAGGACATGGAACATGCATATATTACCCGTGGCAGGGTAATGTGGGCCCTGCTTGGTGGTTTCTTTAAAATTACACATACTTCTACCTATGGCACAGCAATTCTACCTGTAGCCGTTTACCTAACAGAAAATATATTTCTACAAAAATACATATTTTGAACGTGCTCAGCAGCCTTATTCATAATAGACCCAAACCAGAACTTACTCAAATGTCTATCAACAAAATAATAGGTTAGAAAATATTAGAACACATCTAGTTAATGGAATACTACTCAGCAATAAAAATAGAACACACTTCTAATATATACAATTACATGGATGTATCTCAAGATTGCACTAAATAGAAGATCAGGAACAGAAAAATAGATATGGGTGATTTCACTTATATGAAATTCAAGATGAGGAAAATGTATATAGTAATAGAAATCAAAATGTGTTTGCTGAGGGAGTTGAGGGGAATTGATTAGAAAGAAAAATAAGGTAATTTTCTAGGGTGATGCAAATCATCTTGTTTTCAGTGGTCATTACATGAATGCATGCATTTGCCAAACTGAATGCTTGATATGTGTGTTTTATTATGTGTTTATGTCTTAATTGTATCTCAGTCAAAGAAAAATATACTGCCATTACACCAAGCTGATTCTGAATTTTTCATAGGAAGGAGGACAGAGATGGCTCAGAAAACTGAATCCCAGTGACCCAAAAGTCCTAATTTTTTAGACCCCATAATTGACTAATCTGAGGTCCACTATGTTTTCCCTCCTTGGCACACCTTCAGAGAGCAATGTAAGGAAGCATCTAACAGCCAAAGGCAGGCAGCCAGAGAGAAGAGTAGAGTCTGGATAAAGAGCCTCTGAATAAGCAAGAGCTGGCAGCCTCGTCTGCTGTCTGCCAACAGATCAGGGGGCCAGGGCTGCTGGAGCAAGAAAAAATGGAGCACAGCACATAACAAGGGCCCTGTTACATGCTTCCAGAAATTACAAAGCTCCGGGGAACACTTGTGGTTCTCTCTACTTAGTCAGCACTAGAAGACAAAAGGAAGATAAAGAGAGGGGCAGAAGAAAGCTACATTAAGAAAAAAATGCAATGACAAAGAAAGAAATAACTCATGTTAAGATTTCTAGACCCAACTGAATAAGTCTACAAGAGGATATTGAGACATAAAATTTATATACAGCTTACTACCTATCAGCCACTGAGTGTCCTAAATATATTTACACTGTGATGACTCATGTATTTCTTCTAAAAATTTTGTAAGAAAGTAACTATCATTATCTGAATTTCGTAGGTGAGGAAACTGAGGAAGAATAAAATGAGGTAACAACATGTAAGGACATAGAACTACTAAAGAGGTGAGTTGGTTCAAATCCAAGCAGGGAGCTCTATAATCCATGCTCTCAACTACACTGTCTTACCTGGGAATCTCTACAATACAGATTCCAAGAAAAAGGCTGGTCTGGGTATTAAGGGGAGGAGTGGGCAGGAATAATTACAAAATTAAGGAGGATAGGGACAGTAAGACTGGAAAAATCAATATTAATGTGTATCATTGGGATCTCTGGTATAAGGTAAAGAGCAGTGGATTGTGCTGAGGCTTCTGGGAAGTATTCAAAATGTCACCCAGAGTTGTCCACTGGAAGATGGGAGGCTGGAGGGTTTGTGGATGGGCTTCTGTCTTGCAGTAGGTAAGGGTTGCCCTCTAGGAAATGATCACAGGCAGCACTTCCAAGTTGTGTGTGGACATGGTAGAATGAGCCCTTGTAGCATCAGAGAAGGTGCTGGGGAGGAAAGTAGAAAGACATGCAGGGAAACTCAGGTAGGGTGCTATCAGTGCTTGGTGAATATGAACTGTCCATGAGAGCTGCAGCTGAGATTAGATGAGCCACAGATGGAGTTGGGTGAACACAATATGTTAACTAGAGGCAGCTTCTACCTCTCTACCTCTGGCTGGTATGTCTTTCATGCATTGTCTCTCTGAATCCCCAGAACAAGCCAATGTTGTTATCCACATTTTTTTGAAGAAACAGGATGCATAGAGTTTAGACAACTTTCCTAAGGATACACAGCTAGTGAAGATACAGAGCTAAGAATTAAATATTCAATGGACTGGAACTCGGGTTGATTATATGATTAACAATGGATCATCTCCAAAAAACAAGGCTTAGGAATGAACCACATATTCCACCCTGGAAGACAGATTCAGAGAGAGAGCATTATATGGATATGTTAATATAAATACATAGCGTCCACAATCCAAAACAGCACAAAACTGTTGTGAGATACAGGCATGAGCACCACCCACTGTTAGGGAGTGATGCCATCTTTTCCTGTTGGTAATGTCGTTATCACATGATAATGCACTCAAGTTAACTCAAGTTCAATTTTTATAGCCAACTCAAACTGCCCACATTTGTCTCCTTTAAAAGCTGCCCAGTCTCCACCAAGGAATCTTCCTCTTCAGGAAGACATTACAAGATGATTTTAGAAATACAGTCAATAAATTTATACTGAAATTAGTTTAACTATATTCTGATGGTAACCTAAAAATACTGCTAAAGTTAGTCTTAAGGAGAAGGTATATCCTTTATAAGAAACACTATTAAAATATATGGAATATACTGATGTACTAACAGAAGCTCCTATAGTAACTGCTGTGGTAAACGTGTTTAATGGGCCCAGCTAGCTTTCTCACAGCTCCTGCTGAACATAGCATATGCCTATAGAAACCTAATTATTCCAGGTGACCTCCCCAAGCTAAGTCTGATTGAACCAGGTAGTCACCTGACCCAATCTGGGCCAATCAGAGGACTTCCCCTGGAAATGTGGAATTGCGATGCAGTGACTCATAAATTTCCACTGGGCATTTAAACTAAGAGGGGATGTAAAGGAAGAACTGAGGTTTGGTGGCATGAATGTAGAGACAAAGAAAGCGCATCTAGGAAGAGGTGAGGGTGGTAAAAATGGAAGTGAGAAGGGAAGGGAGAAAAAGAAAGTACAGACAGTATCAGAGACAAGAGACACTCTTGCCTGGAGGAGATAGAAGGAACAATTCAGTTCTGGGTGACTTTTACAGTTTTTGGCTCAAGTCTCTTGCAACAGCTGGCTGTACTCCTGATCCTGAGTTCCATGAGATATTCCTGCATCCAGACACTAAATCCTTTTGTCCTGCTTAGGTGATCTTGAGTGTGAATTGGAATTAAATGACCACTGACTATGCAAAGAGAAAGAAGCAGACATGCAGCAGGCAGCAGAGTGGAGAGACCATGTGGTTACAGATGAAGAGAGAAACCAAGGGCTTTTTGTTCCCCAAAGATTTGTCACACGTCACAGGAATCCCGCGAACCATTCCAGTGATTGCTCTTTTGCCTTCACTCCTTTGAGTGGATTTTTCTTCCTAACAACCAAGTGGTTTCTCTTGATCCATGTACCTTCATTTTTCACCTGTAAAATGTATTTACTATTCCTCTCCTTAGGCTTTTAAATCAGCATTTCCACTTGACGTCAGAGATTCACTGACCCGTCATTGAAGGTTTTAAAGTTGTTTCAGTTCTAAGGCAAGAATCATGTAAGTAAAGATGGAAAGTGTAAAGCAAACATTGCTCATAAATTATGACATCCTGGATCAAGCGGTTTGTGTAGAACACTGCAAAGCGCACATAAGAAAGAGCAGCAGATTGCTAAAGATTCCATGAGAAGTATAACAAATCTAGTTTCTACTCCTAAAAACAGCGTTGTAAAAGGTACCCATATTTTTGTTATTGTCTTTCTCCCACTGTTAATTTTATTTTTAGCATCACATTACAAGCATTATGATATAGGAGAATTAGAAAATGTCTATATACACATATACATGTGTATAGCCAGACACACACACACACACACACATGCACACACATACATATGCACACGTAGGTATTTTTTAGGTACCCACAATGAACTTTTTGGTAAGCAAATGTCAACATGAAGTTCACAGAGAGGCTAAATGACTTCCTCTGTGTGTTTGTTTCCTGGACTGCCCATGAGGAAGTCTGAAAAGAACAGTTTCTACCCAACAGCTCTCAGGGTTTCAATAGCTTTTTCAAAGTTTGCTGCCCACCCCGTGCCCCATGCAAAGGATTCCCACTGTGTGGTTTCTAAAGATTTCACTTAGAACCAGCTGAAAACAGAGCCTGAATGGACAGTCAAACCCACACCAAACCTCTCCTTGCACCCTGTGTGGGACAAGTGGCGACTTTGTTCATTTACAAAGGTTTGAGAGAGGAGAGAGAAGGAGAGAAACTGACCCTATGGTATAAGAAGCTTCTGTCAAATAAATCCTTTCACATGGATCTAAATCATGACACGCACAATGAAGGAGGCTGCAGAAGAAAATGGGAAAAAGACTCTAAGTTCTTACACCCATTGCCCCCATGGAACAGGAACACACCTTCTCTTTTCTGACTGACCTGTTACCTTTTGTGATACTCCTCAGGGATGGGCGGTCCCTGCAGATTTGCTTCTCTGAGGTAAAGGAGGCTTTTGTGGTGTGGTTAGCGTTGTTCTCCCAACATGGGGACCATCTTGTTTGTTCAGCATTGCTTTTCTCATGATGTGTAAATGTAAAGCATCCAACTGTGCTTTACGTATCAGTGGTCCTTCTTATAAAGTCATCATAAAACATGGTGCTTTCTGGCATTTACATCTGTTGTTACTGTCTAGCTTCAAACCTTCAAAAACGGAATGAGGTGAAAAATTCTGTATGCTCTGCAGACAGGGTTTAGAGCTTCCCACTCTGGTGCCTTCCCAGTTCCAACTGAAGACCGACCCTAGACCAGCAGAGTTCTCCCAGCCAACTCCCCCCACTCCATGCACTACTATTTGATTGGACTGGGTAGTCACCAAACCTACCCTGACTGATCAGATGTTCCCTCCTAGACACTGGTAACTGCCACTTACTGAGTAGTAAACTTCTATTAGGAAAGAGCACAAAGAAGCTCTGTCCACAGTTAAGTACTAATAATTATAATGACTCACAGTATTCTAGAGATTGGAATGAGGGTTTCTGGCGTGAATGTGATTGGAGAAAAAAATTCACCTTTCCTCAGTTGCTTCTGTATATGTATCTGGTAAAGGATCAGGCAATTCCAAGCCCAGGGTACTGCTCTCTCAGCTCTATGACTTTGGTAAAGCCCCATTCCCTTAGGATGCTGGTATCACTATGCAAGTCTTTCCCAGAGGAGAGAGTGCTAATATAATGACTATAAATACTTTTTCTATTTCTTTCCTACATGACCTCAACTTTTATTTGTCCCCTATTTAACAGTATTCACAGGTCCAGGGCTACAACTACACCTACTGGAAATAGGGATGATTCCCCAGCAAGAAGCTGTGACTATGTTTTTAAACCCTTATGTCAGAATTCCTGAGGGCCTGATGGAGCAGGATGTGCCTCAGCACCATCTGGTATAACTGGGGCTAATAGGAATGTAGCTATATTGTCCAGTGGTAAAAATTGTCCACTAGTTCTGCACCTGTGTAACCTCACCCCATGCTAAGGTCAGTGTGCTGTCGCTAGACTAGTTGCCAGATTAGAAATGCTGCCTACAATCTGGACCAGCACAGTGGCTGAACGTAGCATCCTTTCCAAAGGTGGAAGAGGTTGGGAATAAATGGAGAGTCAGTGAAATCAGAGCTGAGGGTAAATGAATGAATGGTTATGTACAAAGGGAAATCCACTATTACATAACACAAAAGAAACTCAGAGCAAGAAATGATATTGTCTCTTAGCTCATTTATAACAAATGCCTGCCTGAGAAGGTGAAGACATGTGTTTGCCAAGACCACTCTTGCTTTTTGGAACCTGACAAGATCAAATGAATGCCTGCAAACCTGAGTGGTCTTGCCCAGGGGACATTCTTCCATGATATGATGGTGGAATGGACTGGACTAATAATTAATGACTGGATGAGATTCAAATCATGTGCCAGTATCTTTTGAGTTGTATATCATTTTGCTGTAAAGGGACTATGGCCAGAGGCCAGAGGGTGGGCTGTGAAATAATAGAATATGTATATTTCCCATACTGCCCATACATATGTATTTTTTCTGTCCCTGGTTCCTGGCACAGAGCTCCTAAATCCTTTGGAATCTCCTGTGTGTTAGGAGTTCCTTTTGTTCTAATGAGGTGACCCTTGGTGGCCTCCTGGATAAGGCCAGTCACCAGGAAGACCAAGCCATGATTAGAAGTTTGGAAATTTCAGCACCACTCTCCATTCTCTGCAGAGAGGAGAGGGACTGGAAATAGAGTTAGTTAATAGTTGATCAAGCCTTCCTGATGAAGTCTCCATTAAAATTTCAGAAGTTAGAGGACTGGGTAGGAGATCTTCCTGGTTGTGAACATGTAGAAGTGCCCAGAGAGAGAGCACGGAACCTCCACACTCTTTCCCATGTACCTTGTCTTCCACGTCTCTTCCATCTGGATGTTTATCTCTATCCTTTATTATACCCTTAAATTTAGAATAAACCAGTAATCTAGTAAGTAAACTGTTTTCCTGAGTTCTGTGAGCTGCTCTAGCAAATTAATTGAACCCAAACATGGGGCTGAGGGAACCTCTAACTTATAGCCATTCTGTTAGAAGCCCAGGTGACACCCTGGACTTGAGAATGGTACCTGAAATGTGTGTGTGGTGGGGGTGGGGGAGCAGCAAGAAGGGGTAGAGGATAAGGGGCAACTTGCAGGATCTGATGCTATCTCCAGGTAGACAGCATCATAAGTGAGTCAAATTGTAGGACACAGCTGGTGTCACCAAATTTCTTGGTGTGGGAAAAACCTCCATACATTTGATGACCTGGAGTGGCAGAAGTGAAGTGTTTTGTGTGAGTACTAAGGAGAGACACGCAGGACAAGTGTGTTTTCTGACTCAACCTTCCTGTGTCTCAGTTTCCTTTTCTGTGAAGTTGGATTAATGATAGAAGTGACCTCATAAGACTGCCATTAGGATTAAGTAAATTAATAAAACATCTAATGAAGTATCTCATACTCATTAGATGGTACTAGTAATTAGTATTGAAATAAAATGCTATTTTTCAAAAAAACAATCTGAACACATAACTTTGGGACTAGAATTTATGAAATTCTTCTTTCCTTCCTTTTCCTTTTTCCTTCCCTTTCTCTTCCTCCTTTCCTTTCATCCTTCCTCTCCTTTGAAATGAAAAGACAAAACAAAACATTATCAGCCTAGCAGAGGCTAATTGCTTTATATTTGAGTGATTGGTCCTAACACTTACTTTTCTTTTCCACAGTAAAAGTCACTTTACAGCCAGTTGCTGGCTCAGTGCACACTCAATGAGCCCAAGCACACTATTGCTCCTGCATGAGTGTGCTGGAAGTTAAAGTCACATAGAACATCCCTGGAGGACACTCCCACAGTCCCAGAGTGACTGAGACTGGAATGGGCTGATTCCCTAAAATGAAATTAGCCTATAAAAATGACAATAAGATAAATGGAAAATGATACTTACAAGTTGTTTAATAGCTTAACATCAAGAGGTAAGCTAGTTTATCTCTTTTAAGAGGGGTTTCAATGCTAGACCAGGAGTGATGCCAGGGCAGGAGTTAATAATCTTCTTATCTCTGAAGCTGGAAAACATACCTAACATACAGTAGATGTTCCAAATGAATCATCCATCCATTCATTCATTAAACACTTACTTAATGAGAGCCTCCAATGGGCCAGGTATTGTGTAGAGGCTGGGACTACAACCATGGGAAAAAAATTAATACAGATTAATAATTAGCAAGGGAGACAGGCATTTGAATATGCACATAAATAGTGACATAATTGTTGTAATATGGAAATACATAGTAAATGAGAGTGTAGAGCAGGGGTCCAGACCATAACGTGGCTTCAGGGAAGAAAGATGCAAAGGAAGGTGTGGTTATGGCTGGATGTAAACTGGAAGAAGTGATATTTAGAATAGGACTTGAAAAACAGAGAGAAGTGCTCCAGGTGAAGACAGGATGGATATACTGAAAGAATGGCCTTGATTATAAGAAGGTTTAGGGAGCAGTTTCTCCTGGAAAATTCATTATGTGTATTGAGAGTTAAGGCAAAGAGCAGAGCCCCAAGGGCTGTTCTTCAGGGGAAAAGGCTCAAGGGACTGTGGGTGAGGATGGGGCGGGTGGGGGCGGGAGGCAGGGGGCAGCAGTGTAGCAATAAAACTGGAGAGGTAGAGAGAGCACATGTCCAGAGGATTTTAGGAGTTAAATTTTTACCCAGGGACAAAGAAAGGGTAACCAGTGAAACATTTTACTCAGGTGGACAATGGGATTTGTATTTAATAGCAGATAGTCTGGAAATCCCTGGAAAATGGATGGAGAAGGGTCAGACCAAAGAGTAGGGATTTGATTTTAGGGAAGGCATTCAGTGACACAGACAAGAGGTGATGGTGGCCTGAATCAACGTAAGTGCAAGTAGATAGGTTTGAGATATATTTAGGAGGGGCTTTTAGGACCCATGGGGATGAGAGGTGGCAGGAAAGATGTGAAAGATCACAGATGATTCCCAGGTGATAGATGGTATCACCATTCATCAATCTAGGGAGCACCAAAAAAACCCCAAAAGGTTATCATTACGAAGTCGGATGGTGTAAAAGATAAATTCAGTTGTGAACACACTGAAGCTAAGATATCTGTGTGTCTGCTCCGTGCAGGACTGTGGATTTGGCATTCAGTAGAAAACTCTGGGCTAGAAACTTGGAATTCATCAACTAAAGCCATGCAAATGGACTGAGTTAAGAAGGTGGAAAGCTTAAGGCCATCACCAAGGATATTAGTATAAGCTTAAGGTGATGAGCTAATTCAATTAGGTCCCGTATCCAAAAAATTAAATTCCCATCGGCCAAAGACATAAGAGTGGCTTATTAGTGGAAAATTCTATGAAATTACTGTTCCATGCTGCACAGTGTGGCCAAGCACCAGGAGTGGTTTGCCCTTGGCCTTGAGCTTATTCTAATATTAGTACTACTTATTGAGTTCCTACTTCAAAGGACACAGACCATAGGGAGTTTTCATTCTAAAGCAAACAATGCAGTCCCTACCAGCCATGAAAAATCATTACAGATTGAAAAACTGAACTGGGTGGCAGAGAATTAAGGCTAGTGGAACAATTGAATCTTAGTGGAAAAAAAATGGTAATCAACACTCAAGGTTTGTTCTACCCACTATGTAGTTTCAGTGTCATTCTCTCCAGGAAATCCTGCCAGAAATGATCTCTTCTCCATGTTGTTACAGTGCATGCTGTTCAATGTTGTCATGTATTTGTTACACATGATTCCATCAGCTAACTAAATAACAGGTATTTATTGTTACCTTACTATGTGCAAGATACTGCACTGGTCCTACTGACGGTTCAGGGGACTCACAGATTCTCATCCTAAGTAAACATTCCATCTCCATGACTATGTCAGTGGACACTCAGTGAATGTTTATTTAAAAAATACTTCTACTAACCTCTTGGTACCAAAATCATTCTCATTTGACAAATGTTCTACCAAAATGTGAGCTAGTCTGTGAAGTCCTACCCAATTTGTAGTCCTCGGCAAGGTATTAATTGCTCTTTCATCTTTACTATCACATAATTTTGTAACATATCTTCTGTTACATATCTTTTTGTATGTGTGGCAGGTACATCTAAGTTCGAACGTGTTGGAATATGTGTTTGTGCAAGCATTTATATCTTACCCTATCTCTCTCTCTCACACACACACACACATGCACACACTCACACACACATTCTGCCATCTTTTAGATTAGAGGGTGGGCAAAATTTTTTCTGTAAAGGACCAGATAGTAAATGTTTTAGTCTTTGCAGCCCATATAGTCTTGGTAGCAGTTATTAAGCTCTGACATTACAGGGTGAAAGCAGCATTAGCAATCAGTGAACGAATGGGCATGGCTGAGTGCCAATAAAATTTTATTTTCAAAAATAGGCAGGGGCCAGGATTTGGTTTGCCATAGTTTGACAAACCTTGTTTTAGACTGCCAATTTTTTTATTTATCTCTGTACTTTTTCCAACAACTTGCATAATGCTGTGAAAATAGAATACACTGAAAGAAAAGGCTTTGGATCCATTACTACATTTCTTTATGTGATTACAAAAAAAAACAACACAATTGATTTTGAAAGCCAAAGGGAAGAAAAGATCACCAAGATGGCAGGTATATAAAACAGTGATATTGATGAGATCGATAGAGAAGAAGAAAAAAGTGTTTTGGTACAAAAAGTAACATATCTATCAGTATTTTGCTGCATCTACCCACAGAATATCCAATTGAAAATGCCCTACAGAACACAGATGGATATGTCTAAAAATAAAGTTAGAAAATTGTAGGTTAGAGAAGCATATTTTTTACCATGCACCAAGAAGAAAACCAAATAGTTGAAATTAATTTTCAAGATGATATTCCTAAGGAACCAAGTCAAAACAAACAAACAAACAAATAAACAAATAAATGATCCAAAGGCTAAGATAAAGACCTAGGGTTTTCTAAAGGGATAAGTTAATTTTCAAGTATGGGACTATAGGTTGGAATTGTTCTCTCTCCCAATTCATATGTTGAAGCCCTAACCCCAAAATGTGATACTATTTGGAGATGGGGCCTTTGCCCAGCAATTGGGTTTAGATGAGGTTGTGAGGGTGGACCCTCATGGGATTAGGATTAGTGTCCACAAAAGAAGAGATACCAGAGAGCTTCCTCTTTCTCCTCTCTCTTTCTCTGCCCCCCCCACCACCACCACCACCTCCCACCTGATAAAAGGGTGCAGCAAGAAGGCAGCCATCTGCAAGGCAGGAAGAGAGCCCTCATCAGGAGCTGAACTGGCCTACACCTTGATCTTAGACTTCCCAGCCTCCAAGACTGTGAGAAATAAAGTCCTGTTGTTTAAGCCATTCAGTCGATGATATTTTGTTATGGTAGCATACTAATACAAAGGAAAAAAAATCAGTTAGTCAATACTAACTAGTACATTCACCTTTAAGGTAACCTTGCTAATTAAGTGCAATTATAATTTTTGCAAGTGCTTTGCAACTATAGTCCTAAACAAAAACATAGTAACTTCCTACATTTCTTGGTTTCTTTTTTCTCCAGTGTTTGTCACTAATCCAGTTCACTTGTTATCTTATATGTTAATTCATGCAAGATAACATTTCAAATATGGAAAAGTGGTTTAAAGGGTTTAGCTGAGTACATATAAATTCAAATACATGGGTGAATACGTAATATACTATCTATGTGTATAGTCATGTACCTGATAATGATATTTCAGTCAATGATGGATCACATTTATGACAGAGGTCCCATAAGATCATAATGGAGCTGAAACACTCTTATTGCCTAGTTACGTAGCCTTCGTAATGTTTTAACCCAAAGTTTGCAAAAATCAACAAGGCTATAGTTGAGACAGCAAATGACATTAACCTGGGTGTGGACAGGGATGACACTGAGGAGCTCTTAGAGGTGGATCCTGAAGAATTAATTGACTAATGAGTAATTGATGGGACTGGAACGGGAATGCATAGCTGAAGAAGTGAGAAAAGGAAACTTCAGGAGAAGAAAAAGATCCCTCAAAAAAAATTCACAGTGAAGAGTTTAGTAAAAGCTTTTGCAGACCTCAAAAAGCTCTTTAAAATGTTTGAAAACATGGACCACAACACCGAAAGGTTTTCATTAATAGAGAGTAATGTTCTTGGTGCATTATGTGCCTGTAAGCAAATGTAAAATGGAAAAAAGAAATAAACTAAGCAAACCACCATCGACATGTTTCTGGAAAGAGTGATACCTCCTCAAGCAGAGCCTCAGGCAGGTCCTTCAGGTGTCCCAAAAGAAGGCATTGTTATCACGGGAGGTGACAGCGCTCTGAGTTTTCACCCCTGAGGAGCTTCCAATGGGACAAGATGTGGAGGTGGAAGATGGTACTATTGATGATTCGGATGCTGTGTAGGCCTAGGCTAATGTGTGCATCTGTGTGTTTATGTATTAGTTTTTAATAAAAAAGTATAAAAGTAAACAAATATAAAAGTTTTAAATCAAAACAAACATAGTATAAGGATATGAAGATTTTTGTACAGCTGTACAATGTGTTTGTATCTTAAGCTAAATATTATTACAAGAGTTAAAAAGTTAAAAAATAAAATACTTACAATGTAAAAATGTTTCAGTAAGCTCAGTTAATTTATTATTGGGAAAATAAAAACAGTTTCAATAAACTTAGTGGAACCTAAGTGCATAGCGTTTATGAAGTCCACAGCACTGTACAGCAATGTCCAAGGACCCCTCATTCACTTACCACTCACTCTCTGACTCTCTGAAAGCAGCTTTCAGTCGCACAAGCTCCATTCATGACACATGCCCTATACAGGGACACCCTTTTGAATCCTTCATACAGTGTTCTTACTGTTTACATTCGCTTAGATACACAAATACTTACCAGTGGATTATCATTGACTACAGAGTTCGATGTAGGGACATTGGGCACAGGCCTGCAGTCTGGGAGCGGCATACCTACAGGCTGTACCACACAGCCCAGGTGTGTGATAGGCTATGTGTCTGGGTTTGTGTGAGTGTTCCCTGTGATGTGATGTTCACACAAAGACGGAATCGCCCAATGATGCGTTTCTCAGAATGTGTCTCCATTGTTAAGTGATGCATGATTGTACATAGATATTTGTACTTTTGTGATTAGAAAATAGGCACAATCCACCTAGAGCTATCCATGGCAGCTTTCTTCACCTCTGCTCTTCTTGTAGCTGTAATCTGGTGGGGGTTTGCTCAGGGGCCTATAGAGCTTCCAGGGAACAAGAAAGAAGTGAGCAGGCGCTCAGAAAAGTGTAAGACCCAGAATCAAATAACTTGCAGAAAAGTATAGTTTTCTCTTTCTCACTGTTTTTCTCTCTCTCTCCATATATACATGTACACACACACACACACACACATATACATAAAACATAGAATCACATATATGTACAAACTGAGCGCATAAGAGAGAGATTGAGAAAAATAACACGCTCATCAACACGCCCAGCACTTTGTGTACATTATTTAATTTATCTTCACAACCATCTGTGAAATCATTACTGGGGACTCTGGGCTAGAGCTAGCACATGGTGAAACCACGTTTCAAAAATAAATATCCCCAACCCCAGAATACATGCTGTCCATCCTGTTTGCTACATTGCCTTCTACTCAGTGGGGGGGGGGAATGTTAGCTGCAGAAATAGGAGAGGTAACCCAAAAAGTCCAAAAATAAATGAACAAACAGACAAAGAAAAACTTGTCACAAATGAGAGACAGTGAGAGGGAGACAGAAGAAAACATTATCAGAAAGGGCCCTGTGGAGCTATGTCTCCACTTGGGGATTTATTGAATGGCGGAACAAGCTGCTATCTGTGATTGGACAATGAGAAGCCTGTTGCTATGACTTCCTTGGTGATGTTCTGTGCTAATCGGTTGAGGAGCCATTGTTTTCTAATTCTTTGACCCCCTCACTGATCCACTATCCATCCTAATATCTATAGTTTCCACTGGCATAATGAGGAAGTGTCTGGCCTGGAGGTCATTCACCTTTGGTACACACACTAATGGTGGATGGAAGGCAAATAAGGACAGGCTGCTTCTAGCACATCTGCATTCCGGTTGCAGATATTAACATGAGGGATGACTGGACCTTAAACGAGGATCTTCCAAATGGAAAACCGCTCTGAAAATAAACTAGCAATTGTTTGGATGTTGACATAAAACTAACAGAGGGGTTTCAGGGATGCCTCAGTCACTGCACGTGTAACAGATGGTGTCTCTGTCGGCATGGAGGGGATTTGGCAGAAAAGAAACTCCATAAGCAAGAGGAATTCTCAGATCCTGGAGCAGCAATGAGACATCCAGGTAAGTATATGGGAATTCAGCACATTGAAGCGGTGCTTGGCACCCCCTCATCACTTGGAGCACTAAGAACAAAGAAGGAGGAGTAGATAGTTACTTATAAGTCCTGCTTCATATGTGAGACAGATATTCCCATATACTACTGGAAGGAGCATAGAATGGTATTTAAAAAATACCATAGAAGCATTTTTTAAAAATTGGCAGTTTAAAGTAAAATGAAAATATTTCATATCCTATAGCATCAATTCCTATCATTGTATTTCCATAAGATAAATAAAACCACAAATAAACAAGGGAGCATGTGCAATAATTTTCAGCATAGAACTGTTTTTAATAACAAAGATTAGATGTCATCTAAATGTTAATGAACATGGAAAATGCAATAACTACATTCTATGACAGACTGTGTTTGCTGCCCATCCATTAGGCATCGTTTTCTTCTTCCTTATAACCAATAAAGTTTTCTTTGCAACAATATATGAAGTCTCAATGATAGATCATTGTAGGTCAAAGCCAGTGATGACTACTCAGTTCTCTCTCACTGACCATTCACGTTCCCACCTTCCTGTGTAGCAGGTGTGGAACTGACCCAGTTCTCACGAGTGAGGTGTATTGGGAAGTCTGCTGAAGGATGCCAGGTTTCCTGGGAAAAGGAAAGCTATCTCATCCTGGCTTTTTTGCTCTGGCTTTTAAATGCAGTATGAACTGTTGCCTAGTTTGAAGTCGTCAAAAAAACATGAGGGATAAAAACTGACATGTGAGGATGTTTAAGGAAGATAAAAAGAACTTAGGTCCCTGGACAATATTGCTGAACTGCAATATTGTTAGCAATTGAACTGCAATTGCTGAGTTAGCCCTGGAAATACCTAATTTCAGTTTTCTTGTAAGTGAAATAATAGATGTCTATATTGTTGAGGCCACAGTTAGAGGAGTTTTGGTACTCTCAGCCAGATGTTCCCACCATACATACTGAAAATAGGATGTGATGGTTTTAAAGGGAATCATATAAATCTGTATTTACTGATAGACTGCTTATTATTAAAAGCAAGCTTAAAATTATATATGTGTGTATTATGAAAATACTTATGAGTGTGTATATACCTATATATATCTGTATCTATGTAAATGCACAGGAAAGAGTCAGAAAACATACATACCAAAGCTCTAACTATGTACCTGGAGAAGGGGACTAGGTTGAAAATGAAAGTCCAAGTGGAGATCTAGTCACTGTAATGATGTTTTTTACAACTAAAAGTAAATAAAAAAAAGTTAAGAGAGAGAAAATAATTTAAAATAAAAATAATAAAGAGGCAAAACATGCATTTGATTGATATCCAGGTCTTACCAAAATGCATTAAATGATTATAAACTTGGAATAAATCACAGATTCAAGGTGTTTTTAGTATCTATTCAAATTTAAAGCATGTAGAGGATATGTGTATATATGGTTTATTCATATCTCTTTAACTATCCTGTGGAAAATATATTTATTTGTGCTAAACAAAGATACTAGGAAATGCGTGTCCTAACAATTGAGAGATATATGGGAAACAGATGCTTCCACACACAAAAGGGTTTATTTCTCTGCAGATGTTGCCATGGAAGGTCTTATGTTGTCCTGTTGTTGTGGCGAGCACGTTATGAAAGAGAAGTACCGCATTGCTTTAATCCAAAAAGACTCTCCCACTAATGGAAACCCACAATAATTTCCAGAATCCACCACCACAAGACAGCAGATGGTGATGGTACAAATTACAGAAAATTGTTAAGACATCCTATGTTGAATACATTAGAATGATCATTACAAGATTAATAATGGAACTAAGCAGGCATTAGCAGATAGACAAGAGGAAAATATATGCCCAAAATGAGATTCAAATGAAAAAGAAAACCAACTAGTGTGATACATCAGCAAAGCCAGAGCTATAACTTAGTGAAAACATAAGAAACTTAAGTTTGTAAAGGAAAGAATGTGAACTCTTTTTCAAACTTTGTACCTCGGTGCAGAGGACTGGATATTTATTCAATATTTATTGTACATGGCTATGTACCACAGATGGTGCTGGGAACTTGGAATTCAAAACTGAAAAGGCCCAAATTTTCTTCTTATGGAATCACCAACATGGAGAGCAGGACCAATAAAATGGCATTGGTCCAGTCATGATAGCATAAAGTATATAAAACAAAGTGGAGGCACTCATGTCATCCAAGATGGCTGTCAGTCAGCCATGAGACTTTGGTTCAAGAGGGAAACTACATAAGCCACGCTAGACCTGTCTGGCAAGAAGGCACACCCAAGATATCTGCATACATGGTCAGAATAGCCCTGTCAGCAGAGTGGGACACCCATTGAAAGGCATCTGGGGAAAATCCCCACTTGCTATCAAGGGTGCCAAGTCACTTATCAAGAGACCCAGAAGGCTGGAGTCCACCACTTTCAAGGTATAACTGAGGCAGGCTCCAGACTACTACTGAGACAGGAAAGTTTCACACCCCAGAATGCTGCTCTATATCACGCTGATCTCCCTTGGCATCAGCCACTGGAGGCTCTGCCCTGCTGGATTGAGGACTTCCCCTGCCCTCCTGGCCACCTGGCTCCCGAGATCCTTCCTTGCAAGACGCTGACAGCTCCCTGGCTCATCATGCTGTCTCTGGGAACTGTAGACTGAGTTTCTGGGACTCAGGCTCCTTATCCCCCATTGATTGTTGTGTGTGTGTGTGTGTGTTATTTCTCTTAGATCATTAGAGTGTGAGTAAGACATTAATGTATGTGATGTTCTACTTTGAGTGAACCTGCATTCAATAAAAGCTGAGTGAGTAGCACAGTTACTGTGTGTGACTCTTGTCTCTTCCTTGGTGCCAGGCCACTCAGAGGGCAGCTAGCCGAGCAGTTGCCCAGCTGACTTACAGGACAGAAAAAACACTCCTGACAACCATCTAGTCGTTGCAATCAAATAATGTCAGTGTATGAAGAGTAGAAGATTACTAAACAAGACAGGCAGAGAAAGTGGTCCAGCATGGAAAAAATGAACTCGGTTGGGGAAAGGAGGAAATGAGGGGAAAGACGATATAGGACTTGGTTGGGGGCTATGGGGAGCAATCTGGCATGTTTAGGGAACTGAGAGAAATCAGGCTTTACTGATGCACAAGAGAGGAAAAGATGTGATGGGCCTGAGGCTCTAAGTGGCTGGAGACCAGCTTGAAGGGCTGGATATGCTAATACAAAGGGCTTGTCTTTTGTCTTCAGTGTTGGAAGGAAGCTGCGATGATAACGACCAGACTTGCCTTGTGGAAATTTTAGAGGGGCACGGGGCAAACTGGAGACAGGGAGTTAAGACTGTGGTTGCAACAGTCAGAGCAAGTGACAGATAGGGCCTGACTTCGTGTGCATATTAGGTGCTCAAAAAATACGCGGTGAATCACGTAATCTGAAGGCTATTTTTACCATGTTTAGTTTAAAATTAAAAATAAAAGGGGAGAAGAAGAGAGAGAAGGAAAGAGGGAATTGGCCAAAAACAGGGAAAAGAACCAGTCTGCAGCATAACAATTGCAATGTCCATAAAGGATTAAAATTCATGATTACCAAATTCCCATTTTTTCTTAGGACAAACCATATTGTTTCCTAGTATTCTTAGGTACTTTCAATAGCTTCCCCCCCGCCCCCCAATGGCTCCTGGAAATTTCTTCTTTCTTCGTTTTAGCAGCCTGACTTCTAGATTAGTGACTCATTTAAAATTCTTCTCTTCTATCAATTCTTTTCACATTCACATTGACCTGTCTCTTCTGAAAACAAGATTAGGCATTCTTGATTATATGATGCATTTTATTTTTCCTACCTATTTTACATGTCCCCATTACCTTCCTAATCAATGTTTCACTTCCTAGAAGTCAGGGAGTTCTAATAATTTATAGGCATTTCAGTACCTAGCAAAGTGTTGAGCCCAGAGAAGCATCAAATTTAAAAGCCATGAGGGACCTAACATTACCTTGTAAAAATCTCTTGTGCCATAAATGAGGAAACTCATACTCAGGAAGATGAACAGTCTAACTCAAGATTACACCTTTAGAGAAAGAACTAGGATTAGAACCTTGAATTTATTTAGCCAAGCATTGTTGAGAGCCTACTATGTACCAGGTCATTATTTTAGTATTTTTGTATTAGAAGACCAAAGGAGAGCACCTGGAATTCCTAGACAGACTGTAGCTCTAATAACCTGCTTATTTGACTAGAAAAGAAAGCAGGTAAATTTTTCGGCAGAGGCTGCCAGTGCATTAGGCAAACCTGAGTCCTGGGTTCTGCCGGGATCCACCAGGAAGGCTGCTAATGGAAGACGTGAGAGATAACGTATCTGAAGACACTATCTCCTTCTGAAAGACTGAGAGAAGACATGTGCTTGATGTACCCAAATAGGAATGTGTTCTGAACATTTTATAAAAGTGGTCATGACCCAGCTCATGGAAAGTTCCTCAATGAGAAAAACAGAGGACACCGTGAGTCCTAGAACACTCAAAGGAAATACTCTCTCTCCTGAAAGCAACAGTTGAACTAATTGCAAAGAACTTAGGGTCTTGTACTCAAATGAAATATTCATAGAACTCCATTTGTGCGCTGCATTTAGAAGTGAAGAGAGTTTAAAACCCTTCTGCATTCCCAGTAGTCAGCTAATCCATTAGAAATGTGATATCCGCTCTAACCCACAGGAACAGAGAGCCAGCCCAGGTCGCCAGCTGAGCCTGGGAGCTTTTTCAAGAGCTGCGGGAAGGGGCTTGAGGATGCTAAGTCATTGTGGCAGCAAATTGCTGGGCCTTCTTAACAAGGAGGTTTATCCCCAAGCAGTTAAGTAAAAGAGAGGGAACGCTAAGGGGAGTGATGTGAAGGGGGGAGGACAACGTTTCATGGTGACAAAGATATTATTTTCTCATTTGGTCACAACTGATTCATACATGGCTGAGGCTCGGGTGTGTCCAACCTGCGGCCCATGGGCTGTATATGGCTCAGGGTGGCTATGAATGAAGCCCAACACAAAATCATAAATTTACTTAGAGCATTATGAGATTTTTTTTGTGATTACATGTCACAATGTATTTAATATGTGGTCCAAGACAATGCTTCTTCTTCCAGGGTGGCCCAGAGATGCCAAAATGTTGGACTCCCCTGGGGGGATTATATCTAGGACTCAAGGAATTTAAACATATCTTTAAGTTGCACTTGCTTATAAATGTGTTTACACCAAGATGACCGGCTGCTGTATAGACAGGTGACTTCTTTCCCATGTTATCTACTTTGTGTTTTGTTAGATGAGGGATCGGTAAACTGCAGGCCTGTAAGCCATACTCGGCCTGCTGCCTGCTTTTGTAAATAAAGGGTTATAGGAACACAGCCATATCTGTTTGTTTTATGCTATTGAGAATATGGCTGAGTAGTTGCAACAAAAATGGTCTGGCCCATACAGCCAAAAATATCTACTATTTGCCTCTTCACAGAGAAAATTTGCTGGTCCCTGCTTTAGGAAAATATCCATGTTATAGAGAAAGTTTAAATTTTTACTTGAACTAAGCCACATGTGGCTTCTCTGTTCTTAAATGTATTAATTAAACACACAGGCATCCACACACACATCATGTAGTATTAGGAAGGTAAAACGGATGACTCAAGATTTAAGGGAATTCAGAATTCAGGGAAGTGACATTTTTTTAGTCTGCTTCGTCTGGAAAGGCATAAACAGAAGGAAATTTTTGAGTATTACAACGCAACCATGACTGAGCAACAAAAAGTGCCATTTCCTTGAGTTTCTGGTGATCTGTCAACATTTTCTGAACTTACGGGTGGAAACCCTATTTTTACTCTCTATTCCTTCCACCCTAAGCTGGTAGGAGAGAACCATTCCTGGTAACAAAAGAAATTGCTTGGGTTCGATCTGTTTGTTATGTGCCAGATGTGCTGGGAAGCCTGATGGAAACAATCCTATCTGTTTGTTATGTGCCAGATGTGCTGGGAAGCTTGATGGGAACAGTCCTTTCCAACCTCTCACTGTCCTCTGAACGCTTTATGATTTATTCAAAATAACTCTTCCATGACACATAAGAAATACATATGTTACTTCATTTATTATTTACCTGACATGTTGTTAGCAACTAGAGTTGGAAACCAGCTCAGCACACAGTTTCTTAACATAAGACCAGGCAAGTGGACCAGAAGACTCGGGTCAGCGTGGTGGCCAGGTACATAATTCTTACTGGGATTTTTCAAGTCAGATCTTTCTGAAAACAAGATCAAGTGGAAATAAATAAATAGCAACACTGAGGTGTGGTGTATATGTGGCTCTTCTCTTGCACGACAGAACGAAAGAATGAAAGGGCAAGCCAATCACATTCTCTCCAGGCAAAAAAGAAGTGTTCAAAGGGGAAAAAAAAAATTTGTTTCTTTGTACTTTTGGAGTGCTAACCTCTAAGATAACCTGACATGAGTCACCTCAGTCATCTCTTAGGCAGTGGGAATGTGACTTTTTTATTTAACCTGACGCCACTTTTGTTTACTCAAACAGATGCTCATTCCACTGACCTTGGGGTCACACATCACTTTTCTAAGCCTGGTTCAGGCCAGCATTTACTGAATGTCTACTATGCTAGGCCACACGACTCCAATAATGAATAAGACATATACCTGCTCTTGCTAAGTTAATATTTTAGTAGGAGAGAAAGGTATTCTAATACATTGAATATATGTTCAGTAGACCATTCCAGTATTTTTCTCAGGTCATTTCACAATAGTTTATGAAAACTTCAGAAAAGTTTTATAAATTCTAATCTGGTTTTTACTAATTTTGCTCCCAAACAAGGAGGCAGGGATGCAAAATAAGTGAAAATTAAAGATACGCATTAAAATAACGCTTTGGTCATTCCTTGTTCTCAGCTGGAACACCATCAGCAAAGACTCTAAATGCGAAGTGGGGTAAATACTGTGTTGCCTCCTGAGCATGGCTCCCTGACTTTTTCCTTTTTCAAGAAAAGATGGCTCTCTGACATTTTTATCCTAGAGGGCTTAATGGATTATAAGCTCCTAAGACACAGAGACTGTGTATTACCTTTGTATTTCCCATAGCATCTTGCACAAGGTCTAGTGAACAAAAGGAGATGATGCCCAAGGTCTCAGAGGAAACAAATGGCAAAGTATGGGTCTGTTGGTCAAGAATAGTTAATTTTCACTATTTTACCTTTAGGGCCAATCTTGCTGACTCAGAAGAGGAATCAAATCCCAAATGATGGGTGCCATGTGCCCACATACCTGACAGCTCACCCCCATAGAGCAGCTGAGCTTGGTTTTGCCCAGTTGTCCCAGTGAGTAGAAGAAATGGGTCGTGGGCTGCTATCAACCCAGCCTGCAGAGAACCAAGAACTCCTTGCTGCAGGTCATGCCAGGGTCCAGCCCAGCCAGTGCAGAAGGGTTTAGGTTCTTACACCTACTCTCATTTAAAGCTTAGTGTTCTTGCCTCCGCCAGTGTGGCTCAGTTGGTTGGAGCATTGTCCTGTCCCAAGAGGGCACAAGTTCAATTCCCAATCAAGGCAAACGTCAAGGTTGCAGCTTTGGTCCCTGCTTGGGCACATGCAGGAAGGGACCAGTCTACATCTCTCTCCCTCTTTCTCTCCCTCCCTTCCCCTCTCTCTAAAATCAATAAGCATGTGGTGAAGATAAACTTTTTTTAAATAAAGCCTAGTGTTCTCTTTTCATTAAAAAAAAATCTGTTTTAACAGAATAAGTACAAAGGGCTGTACTGTAAGGCACATTTTCAGCTATAAATATTTTTAGTACACTTTAGTGTTTTCTCTCCCTTCCTCTCCCTCTTCTCTTTGTTTCCTTTATCTTGTGGTGTGGGCACACACATTCAAGTGAAAAACAAAGTCAGGGTTCGCTCAGTGGATTTATTTTTGAATGGTTTCTTTCTCTTAGTGTTCTGATTTGAATAATAAGAAATAAAATTGAAAGGTGGAAATAACCAGGGGAGGAAAAAAGTTGAATGAAAAAATATCAACAAAGATAACTTAAACATTACATAGGTTGTTATTAACGTAACAGAAATTTGATTCACTTTTTAAAAATTACACTAAAGGAGTGTCTTGCAAGCAATTCAGGTACACGTACATGACCTCTCCAAGTTCATAGATTCACAGCATTAATTTTATAACTTGTTCCTGCTAGTCCACATTTTTAATTTTTTTAATCATCCAAATCCCTTTCAGTAGAAATAAAGATGCGGATCCAGGAATCTGAGGTGAAAAGTT
>VMDR010007601.1:0-39842 GCA_007922815.1 Macrotus californicus
TAAACTTTTTTAAAATTAGTGTACACACTCAGAGCTTTTATGCCACTCCACGCAGCACAAAGAAGTAAAGCAGAAAAGTACTGGCACAAAGTATTAGATTGTCTGAATAATTGACCATTATTAGCATATTTCTTATAGTCTTACCTATTGGCCACCATGCACATCCAAACAAAAGGAAATAAACAATTTCACACTAAACCACTGGCAAAAATAAAAAGAATAAAAATATTTACCCCACAGCCCATCTTTTTATCACTTGACAAACACTTATGTGTGGGTCCAGTTAATGTTAGTCTTTAGTAAAGATGGGGCGGAAAGTGACCACTAACCACTAAAAGGAAACATCACGGCACTGTTTAATCACTTGCAGCTCTTTCCCTGCATGCAATCCAAACTCATTTCCATCCATGAATTTTCTAGATAAAGGTACTACAACATGAACAGCCCAAATTGGAATTCAAAAGGGTATATTTTAAAATCACCACATGAAAACTGCATGTATCTGCTCGCTTCTGGGAGAAATTTCATACTTTGCTCCTGAGTAGTCAGTCACCTGTTTCATAAACTGGATTAGAGATCTTCGATTCTGTTCCCAAAATTTTGGCAGATCCTTTTCCAATGGGTATTTCATACAACCTAGTTCAATGGTCACTTCAAAGCAATTTGTTTGTAAATAGTTCCAGTCCTGCATGCCACCTAAAGGATACAAAATCAAAATCAGTCACTCTGAAGAAATTCTAACTAGCTCAGGGCCCAAAAGGTAAGCAACACTGTCAGTGAAAACCCAAATTCATCTTTTCTCAGCACTGGTTGAAAAACAATAATGTGTTCATTTGAGATGATGTTTGATGCTTGTGGTACAGGTAAAACACTTCACTGTCATGTTCAAGAAGAATTCAAGCACGGCTTACCCTTGTCTTGTTAGCACATCTAAGGTTCTTTGTAATACAGCCAGAGGTAAAATACAACACTTGTATCAAGATTCAGGATTTTTTATTCAGTGTGCACCAAATGTAAAAATAGTTGAAAAGGTTACTTCAATGTTTTAAACTACTTAAACAATATCTTTAAAAGAATAATTCTTTCTCAAAATTAAAAAAATGGTAATAAGCAGCACCATCCAGGGGAACAGAAAATGCATCAGATTATATGACCTTAATATAAAAGAATATTTACCTGGGACATTATACCAACTAGCCCCGTTTGTTATTCCATGAGGAAAGTACTCATTAGGGTACATATTCTTGCAAGGTCTACCTTGAAACATCTGGGAATTTTCCTGTGGAGGAGAGAAAAAGAATATTTGTATTTGTTTATACCTGTATCAAAAAATACAGGAAGGATAAGGAAAAATAAAAAAGTAGCTAATAAGAGGGTGCATGTGGAGGTGGAAGTGAGACGCATGGAGCCGTGGGAAGCAGTGAGGCTTTTGGACGCATAGCTTCCTAAGCCATTTTAATTTGCTAACATATGACTATTATCTATTTTTGGAATCGAAATTAAATGTGCTTTGTAAAAAAATGGACTTGACTTCTTACAGTTACATTTAACCAATTCTTCTTTAAAAAAGTTCATATTAGTATTTTCATTTTATGTTTTTAAGAACCTTAAAGTCCAGAAAAGACCACTCACATACAGTGTGCATTAGGCAGTTTTCTCTGACTTCCAGGGGAACCTTATGTTTTCACCGCACTCTGCGCGGTTCTCCTGTCCTGATCCAACTGGTGGCACCTTTTCTCTTCCCTAAAGAAAACACACTACTCCTCCAAACAGCTGCGTCTTTGTGTGCTCAACATCTAGCACAGTGTGTAGCAGGCAGTGCACGGGCAATACCTGCTCAATGAAGAGTAAGGAAACTGCCACGGAGGCACAAATAAATGTACTGGAATCCAGAGAAGAGAAAGATTACTTCTGACTAGAGTGGCAGGGACAGCTTTAAAAGATGGTCAAAACTTCATTTCTCGCTTTTGGAAGTACAAAAGCACAGAAAAGCATGAAGAGGAAAAAAGTAACAATGCCCCATTTCCACCCCTGAGAATTAACCATTTAACTTTAAACCTTTCAGTACGGGTGCAGGTGCCGGATATATCCGGCGCCCATACAATGGCTCACAATGGCTCACCTTGTACAGCGGGAGTGTTGCGGCGAAAGAGCGCTTGTACCGAAAGGGTTAAAACACAAAAACAGCCCCTTTCATAAACCTACTAAACCAATTACAGGCTTATGCTCCCACTGCTCTCTTGTCAAATAAAAAGGACTTAGATTACTGTGATTATTTAAATAATTATTTAGATCACTGTGATGCTCCCTTGCTTTCTGGTTTTTCCACTGCAGACTTGCAACATCTTCTGTGTCTCTCTCTCTTTTTCCATTTCCATCAATATCTATACAGCCATCAATTTAATTACTTAGATATATTCCTGCACTAATGTAATATGTATATTATAAACCTGTATAAAAGTAAAAAATTTAAAGAACAAGTTTTAAAAAATATACATCTAATGTTTTTATCTAGTATAAATCCCACTCCGGACACCACAGTTTTAGGTAGTACTAACATTTCGACTTTATTCTTAGAGCAATAAGAAGCCAGTGAATGTCTCTGAAGAAAGGGTGATATATGATATACTCATGGCTCTAGGAAGTTTATTCTGAAAATAATGTTAAAAACGGACCATAGCCAGGAAGACCCCTCAGAGCACTACTGGAAAAAGTCCAAGTGAGAGATAATGGGCGCGGAAGAGGTTGGGGCAGTTTTACTTTACCATGTGCATTTTACTATCTCCCTTATTTCTCACTGCTGTTTGATAACTTTTTAAAAATCTAATTAAAATGTTAAAAGCAAACATTTTGGCAACAGAAGACTGAAGGTGAGGATGTAGGTGTCCAGTCTCAGGCCATATACAAAGAAAGAGTCTAAAAGTTATACACCAAGATACTACATGATTGATGATCTCTAGGTTTATTTTCTTTTTTGTTTGCCTATATTTTCTAAACTTTTCACAATAACTTTCATTACATGATAGAATTTTTTAAAGAGACGTTTACATAGTGGTGACAGGTAAAGAAACTGGATGAAGTTGCCAAGACAGTAAAAATGGCAAAGGACATATTTTGGAAAGGGGAAAAAAGTGAAAGACATGGTATTGAGCCAATGAGAGGAAAGAGCTCTCCACTACACAACGCGACGGAAATCCAGGGGAGAATATATTAGTGTCAGACCCCGTGGTCAAGAAAATAAAAAAAAAGATTTTGGTAACCCTTGGGGGGCAAAGAAGGGGTCAAAATTCATTCTTTTGCATGTGAACACCCAGTTTTTCCCATCGTCATGGGCTGAAAAGAGTATTCTTTCCCCATTAAATTGTCTTGGTGCCCACTGTAAAAAAAAAATCAACTGATCATAAATGTAAGAGTTTATTCCTGGACTCTCAGTTCTACCTCGTTGATCTACATGTGCACCCTTATGCCAGTGTGACATATTTTAATTACTGTAGCTTTGTAGTAAGTTTGAAATTGCGAAGTATAAGGTCTTTAACTCTTATAATTTATTCCTCATTTTGGAGGTAATTTTGTCTTTTGCTTCCACTTCTTTCCTGAGTTCTATCAACTCTCCTTTATTTGTTCCTGTTTCTTGCTATTTTTTTTAAACATCTGAGCCCACATGATTGCAGCATTTTTCTTTTTTAATCTGTTAATATGGTACATTAAACTGACTCATATTCAAATGTTGAAACAGAAAGTAGGCATAGACAATACGTAAAAGAATGGATGTGGCTGTGTGTCAATAAAACTTTATTTAAAAAACAGGTGCTAGGCTGGATTTGGCCCCAGAGTTGTAGTTGGTCAAGCCCCGTGTTAGACTCCTTTACCAGTTTTATAACATAAGTACTTGTCAAGTGAAATAAACTAGCACGCACGTGTTCCAGGTACTGTGCTAACATACACGGATGAAAAGACAGTACCTGAGCTTAGAGGCTAATGGGGAAAAACATTTACTATGTTCAAACATGAGGTGGGAAACAGAGAAGAAAAATTAATAATGCTGCCCGAAAGGAATTGTGGAAGGCTTAACCTTCTGAAAGAAAGCACCTGACCTGAGTCCTGCAGGTCCTGAGTCTGTTTCACTGCATTTTTTTTAATGTACAGAATTAGCTGTACAGCATGCTATGTTTAAGCACAAGCTTACCTTGGAATAAGAAAGTGCTATTTGTTGAAACACAGCATCATCCGGTGTTTTACTGTATGTGGCAAGCCCTTGTTCATCGTCATCAAAAGGGTAGTTAACCACTAAAGAACCTACAGGGAAAAGAGGAGAGTGTGTCATGTTATCCGTTTCAAGATGAATCATTAACATGGTAAGCTTTTCATGCTACTATCCGAGACAGGAAACCAATACAATTTTCCAAGGCTAATTTCTTCTATAGGAATGAAAAAGTCACTCATTTCCTCAAAAGAAAACCAAAATAGATAAGTAAAATATTAAATGCTATGCATGACACTTAAAGGCTGTCTTAACTGGAAAGGTCTTGGGAATTTACCTGAACTTATAGGTATAATTTACATATCAGAGCTGAAACTAGAAGAAAACAGGCTTAATTTGAACAATTTTATTGTAATACATGGGATCAGAAAAATTGAGCAAAATTTGATATATTTTCAGTAAAATTCAGACATTTATAGAGCCATGAAATCTTAAAATAAGGGATGCTTGGCTTCCTTCCTCAGCGGCCAGTGGGTGCTTGGGTCCTACGGAGGAAGCTAAGGCAGTACCGACGTGAGGCCCTCACCGTCAGGCTGCCTGGCAGCACTTGCCCAGCACTCACCCAGACCATGGCCTTGTCCTGAGAGCTCACCTGCATCTACTTGGCCCTTAGCCCTCATCCTGCACAACAAGGAGGTGACAGTCATGGAGGATAAGATCATTGCCGGCAGTAAAGCAGCCAATGTAAATGTTGAACCTTTCCGGCCAGGCTTGTTTGCAAAGGCTGCGACCAATGTCAACAGTGGGAGCCTCATCTGCAATGTAGGGGCTGGTGGACCTGCCTCAACAGCTAATACTGCAGCAGCAAGAGGTCCCGCCCCCCACCATTGCTGCTTCAGCTGAGAAGAAAGTGGAGGCAAAGAACGAAAAATCTGCGGAGTCTGATGATGACATGGACTTTCATCTTTTTGACTAAACCTCTTTTCAAGGTTCAATAAAAAGCTGAACTCTCTTCAAACTGTAATTGAACAACAATAAAGTAATTAAAAAAAAAAAGCTGAACTCTGAAAAAAGAAGGGACCTATCTCATTTTGCAGATGTAGAGTCTAAAACAGAGAGGTTACATGGCTTACGTATGGATAGCAGAGCCAGCCCTGACCTACACTCAGAAAAAACAGTGCTAAGAATATCTCACGCTCATACTGAAAATTAAGTCAGTTGGAGTTATATCATATGATTTTTCATGACCTACGGTAAATAAAGTGATGCTTTAGGACATGTGTAAAGGATATCAACTCCCTTCATGCTCCACACAGGGCAAAAAGCAGTTAGGATGCTTCTGAGAGAAGAGCCCAGAGCTACACGTGCCTACTCCTCCCCAAGAGGGGGGACCCCGTATTGTCCTGTTAGTCCCATTGTTTTCATTTGCCCCTTGTCCATTCATTCTGCCTCTGCTCAGCCATTTACCTCTGCTGTTTTTTCTTTTTACCATGCCGCTTCATGGGAACGGAAGTGAAGGGACACATTTAACTTAAACTCAGATGGAGCAATACCATGATAACAAATATCAGCAATCATTTATATATCTAAAAAAACGCTCTTTAAGAAGTATGAATAGCGCCCTGGCTGGTATGGATCAGTGGATTGAGTGCCGGCCTGCAAACCAAAAGGTCGCCGGTTTGATTCCCAGTCAGGGCACATGCCTGGGTTGCGGGCCAGGTCCCCAGCTGGGGGCGTGCGAGTGATGTGTCTCTGGCACATCGATGTTTCTCTCCCTTCCTTCCTCCCTCCCTTCCCTACTCTCTGAAAATAAATAAATAAAATCTTTAAAAAAAAAAAAAAAAGAAGTATGAAGAGCTATGCTCATTCTATTCCCCCAAATAGTTCTAACAGGAACAAGTATACTTTAATACTTCTTCTGAGACAAATTACTCAAAAATATTTGACTTCATCCTGGACCTATGACCCATTTCTGAAAATTCAAACCAAGGGGTGGGCGGGGCACAGGAGAGCAACGGGGGAAAATTGGGACAACTATAATAGAATAACAATAAAAATAAATAAATAAAAGGACACACCAAAAAATGTCAACATCAACACCTACTCGATACTGTCTTTCAAATGGCTAAAAAGGTCATAAAAGACTTTAAATACTTCTACAAAACAGTTTATTTTTTAAAAAATAATATCAACACAGAAGCATAAACAATGAAAGAAAAATAGATAAATTTAACTTCGTAATTAAGAACTTTTGTGCATCAAAGGTCGTTATTAAGAAAGTCACAATACAGCTCATAGAATGAGAGAAAATATTTTCAAATCAGCAATCTAATAAGGTTAGAGAATCCGGACTATACAAACAACTATTATAAGTCAACAAAAAGA
The DNA here is from genome assembly GCA_007922815.1 of Macrotus californicus. Taxonomy (NCBI): domain Eukaryota; kingdom Metazoa; phylum Chordata; class Mammalia; order Chiroptera; family Phyllostomidae; genus Macrotus; species Macrotus californicus. The sequence continues at coordinate 6,587 of VMDR010007601.1, forward strand.
TAAAAAACAAAAACAATTAAAAATAGGCAAAAAACTTGAACAGATATGTCTCCAAAGAAGATATACAAATGGCCAACAAGCACACGAGATGTTCAACATATTTAGTCAACAGGGAAATGCAAATCAAAACTGTAAAGAGAAGCCACTTCTCACCCACTAGAATGGCTTTAATAAAAAAAATAACAAGCACTGGTGAGGATGCGGAGAAGCTGGAACTCTCATGCGTGCTAACTGGAATGTAAAATAGTTTAGTTACTGTGAAAAGTAGTTTGGCAATTCCTTGAAAAGCCAAACATAAAATTACCCAAAAGAACTGAAAACAGGGATTCAAGTAGATACTGTGTGCCAATGTTCGCGGCAGTATTATTCCTAACAGTAAAAACGCAGAAACAACCTAAATATCCACAAGCGGAGAAATAAACAAATTGCGGTTTGCGATGGAACATTATTCAGGCACGAAAAGGAATGAAGTAATAAAACATACTACAAATACAAATGAACCTTGAAAACATTATGATAAATGAAAGCAGACAGACAAAACATGGCCATGTATTATATATGATTCCACTTCTGTGAAATATCCACAACAGGCAAGCCCGCAGAGACAGAACCCAGACTGGTAATCGCCAGGGCTCAAGGGAAGCGGGGATGAGGGAGCGACTGCTGAGCGGACACGGAGATCACAAGGCGGCGGAACTGGGCAGGAATGGTGCTTGCACAACACTGTGAATACACTAAAAACATTTCTGAACTGTTCCCTTTAATGTGGTTAATTTTATGTTATATAAATTTCATCTCAAAAAATTAGTATCAAAATGTACAAAAAGGAACCTTACTTTTCTCTATATTCTTTCAATACTCTTCTAAATTGAAATCCTCTTTCAAGTTTCTTTGCCAATAGTCCAAAATCCATTTAAAGATTTAAGATGAGAAGACAAAAGATGCCATGGAAAGAAACATGTCTACGTGACTGAAGATGCATCTACCACCATGCCAAAGTCTTGACACAACTTGCATAAATTTGTATTTTTTTTCCAGTGGAAGGTAACTAGTAGGTAAGTTTTCAGGTTTAGCCAACATGATATGTGATGTATTCTGAGGATATTTTTAATAGCTCAATATAAAAATATTTTCTATCAAAAATGGTATAAGATACATAAAATATTTTTAAAATTATTTTGCCAACCTGGCTATAACTCCATAACTCCTATTTGGGTCTTTGAGAATCATCCATGATTACCAACTGTGGAAGTATATTTTTCTTCTACTGGCAAGCTTTCAAAGCAATTTTTTAGAGAATCTCAATTTACATCTTAAAATCTAAATATCCTAAGTATATACTGTCATTCTAAAATGTCATTCCATTTGAGGATGGCATTAGGTTAATCTATATGCCATCAAATCTCAGTTGTGATATTTCTTCGAACATTCCAACAAATGTTGAAATTACATTTCTTTCCCCTTGCCCCTGGTGCTAATACCTTCTTTCAAAAAAACAAAACGACTTTATTGAGATATAATTCACATACCATACAATCCATCTATTTAAAATGTGTAAGTTGATGGTATTTGGTATATTCACAGGGTTATACTATCTCCTTCACTACTATCTAATTATAGCTCATTTCATCGTCCCCTCCAAAAATTAGCGCTCAGCCCCCACTCTCTTCCACCACTACCCACCCCTTTCTGCGGCTTTGCCTATTCTGAATATTTCATAAAGCATGTAATCATACCTTACACGGTTTCCTGTGATTGGCTTCCATCTAACTTCGCACGTTTACACAGTTCATCTATGTTGCATAGCTCATTCCTTTTCAAGTTCAAATGATACTCAGTCATGCTGGGTACACCACATTTTATTTATCCAATCATCAGTCGATGGACATTTGGGTTGTTTATCCTTTTTGATTACCATAAATAATGCTACTATGAACATTCATACACAAGTCTATGTGCAGACACAGTTTTTCGGTTCTTTTGGGAATTGACACTGTCACTCTTATTCACACAACCCTAGCTGGACATTGTGATAACTTTCATCTTGACCTCTCATCTTACTCAACTCATCAGTTGCTGCTGAATTACATGGAAGTGTATAAACTCAGATAGGACGTGAGAAGGAGGTCACTGTGCTGCAGTTAAATGTATATAGCAAGTAATAAATAAGAAAATGTCAAAATTTAAACCTATATAAAAGAGTTTATTAAGCTTTAGGGAGAAACAGGACTAAACATGTAGATCTGTTAGTGTTCAATTTTTATAAATGACAACAAGCATGTTCCCAAAGTCCCAGTGAGAGGGATACATATAAAACACCTGAAGAACTAAGTGAGTGAGAGAGAGAGAAGGAAAGCTGAGGGAGAGGGAGAAGCAGGGGGAGGAAGGGACACAAAGGGAAAATTGGCTTAAAAAGTAATGAAAGGGAAATTTATTGTTGTCTGGCATAAAAGCAGTAACAGGATACCCATTTTAAGATAGTCTCAAACTATAAACAGACAAAATCCCACCAGGATTTTCAAATGCTCTCAACAAGAATTAATTAGTAGAATATCAGGTTGCAATACCTCCGTGAAGGTTAGCTGACAGCACAAATGGATAGGTCTTCATCCAGCTCATTACAGCGATAGTTTCTGGTTGAGTAGGATCCGAGATCTGAACAAACTGGTCTGGGAAATTTCGGTTCAAGTCGAAGTTGTTGCTGTTGTTTCTGCCAATCACACTCACTGAGTCTCCTACGTGACAAAGGGTTCAAACTTAAGCTCACTCACATTTTGACCCACCATATGCTGCTTTAAGCTCTCTTACCTCAAAGGTAAGCGTGAGCACATCAGGCTTCACTATGATCAATCACACTATAATTGAAATTCACACCTTTTTTAAATTATACATTTAAAAAAATCTATCTCCTCCAAATCTTCTGAACAGAGAGGTAAAACCATTTTCTTTTTGTTTCTGCCCTCTGGTCATACTTTTAGGGGAAATAATCCAACTACACAAATTATATTAAAGTATTGCTCAATTGTCATCAGTCCACATACAATGACATGATCATGAGGTTGAGTGGGCGTGACTGATCCGCGGGGGACCCAGGTACTAGCATACAGGATTAAGACTTTTACAATTTTATCTATTTTTAGTAAATAAGAACAATTACCAAAGTAGAGGACTCTATTAAATACAAACTTGATCACATCATTATTGAACAAGCTGGTCTTACAAGAATACAAAAGCTAGAAGCAATTATAAATTATAAGAATAAAACGGGAAGAAATTTGAGGGAAACAATCAGTTCCAATTCTCTTCTACCCCCAAACAATCATACCGTATAATAGTCAAAATGATTAAGCATTAATAAACAGCTATTCTTTACCTTCCTGGGCCTTTTCATACCCATCAGGATTCATGGATGGCATAAGGTGAATTCTAGTGCTACGAACCAAATCTGTAACTTCGGGGTCTGTTCCAAAGTTCTTACAAAGGTATTCGATCAGGTTCAACAGCAGTTCTCTCCCAACCACTTCATTTCCATGCATGTTTCCAATGTACTTAAACTCTGGTTCACCTAAAAACAAAGTAATTACACACAAGACTTTTTTTCCTTTCCATTTATCATGAACTCTCTCTGCTTTCCCCCCAACATACACACAGACACTGAACCAAAAATTTAAGAAAAGATGTATTGCAATAATGGAAGCAAAACAAAAGAGCACCTTATAAAGAAGCTTCCTTACCAATATATATGTCCGAGTAGGCTCAGAGTACGTATATATGCCATATACTATGAAAAGGAAAATATTACTAGCAGAAAGAATCTGTGTCGGATGTTAAATACTGGGCCTAATATGAATTATTAAGTGACTTTTCTTCTTTTCTGGCAAGGCTGGTTACATTTTCTTTGTTCCAGTCATACACAGAGTGGGTGACCTTCAGATGAGACACAGCAGTACTGCAGTGCACAGATCTAAGAGGCACTGAAATTATGTGTGAGGCCACACCAATTACCTGGTTCATGGACACCTGGATTATCAGATATCTCCATTACATAAAGCTCTCTTGACTCTACTGATTTTCCCAACGAATAAAGCCGGGTGATGTTAGGATATTCATTGGCAAATCTTCTCAAAAAGATTTCCATGTCAGGGAAGTGGTGGTGGTGAAAGTCCTTTGGCTGAATAGGCTGGTGGGAGGACTGTGTCCCAGGAGAAGGATTAAGTACAGCAACGGTGCTAGCGGTTACCACGACCTCAGTTGTGTCAGGAATCACTGAGGTCACGGTTGGCCGAAGGGAAAAATTCATCTTTGTAGCTGATTCTTCTTTCACTATTACATTATTAATAGTCAGTGGCATATACCTGAAAAAAAATGGAAAAACTAGATGGCTTGGAGTTAAATTAAAACACACAATGCTTTGCATAACACTCACAATATTTTTCATACTCCAGGACTCAGTGGTCTAACAAAACTCAACTAAATAAACGTAAATGTGCAAATTCAAGATTGTTAGCACATTATCTCGTAGAGAATCTCCAATTAAGTCTTTAAAGAACTATTTCTCTTACGATCTTCCCAGATTCCACAGATCAGAATGCTTATAAAAAAATTACATTCAGCCCTGGCTAGTGTGGCTCAGTGGTTGAGTGCTGGCCTGTGAATCAAAGGGTCACCAGTTCAATTCCCAGTCAGGGCACATGCCTGGGTTACAGGTCAGGTCCCCAGTGAGGGGCACGTGAGAGGCAACCACACAGTGATGTTTTTCTCCCCCCCTACCACTTCCCCTCTCTAAAAAATGGATAGATAAAATCTTTTAAAAAATTACATTCAAAGGACAGAATACAATGAAAGACAGAGGTCATTTACCCACTGTAACCATTGCTACAATGACCAAAGAAGGGATAAATTACCAGTTCTTTGCAGTGCCTTATCAAACCTACATTTCAACTATTCCAAATAGGAAAGTTAAAAATTAAATTAAAGGTTATCAATTAAATCCTTAGCAAAGTGATCCTACAGGAAGGTTTCCAGGGGAGGTGAGAAACCACTCATTGCAGATGTTAGAAAGCTGCTGATAAAGACAACTCTTCCATGTATCTTTTACAGAGACCATGTACTCTCGTATTCAACTAGCCTTGAAGCAATGCTTTACATAGCTGACCATCTTTTTAAGCTTTTAAAACTCTCATTCCTCCCAATTTTACAATTATGCCTCCTATTCAGTTTTACTATTAGACTATGTGACAAGACTCTACAATAGTATTTTCTCATTATGAAAGAGGAGGAAAATCAGAAACTAAAAAAAATAAAAACCAGATATAATAACAAACATTTCCTAAACTATGTTTCTAATTTAGATATAAGTAAAGGTTTGGTATTTTAAGAGTCTAATTTAAATTCTTACCCAGTTAAAACTGCTGTAATGTTGTAAGTTCCAGGAACAAGTAATCTGTGGAAATCACCGAATCTGCCCGTTGTGATATTATGATTAATACCAGCCACTGAGATGGTTGCATTCTCTAAGCCAGATCCTGATACTGAATCTTTCACAAATCCTGAAACTCCAATGTGGACCTAAAAAAACAAGAATCATAACATTTCTGCATTGATATAGAATTCATTGAAAAATAAGGTGACTCCTCTATCTTCCTGAAATGTTTTTCAATCTCTCCAAGTTAAAGAAACTATGGACAAAAATACTAAATCCTTAAACTTAAGTCCGATGTGTCTGAAATTTACAGTGGGAATGTGCTTTTCAAATTTTTTCTCCTTCAAGCCAGACTTCTAATTTTCTCAGCAAGGCATAAGTAATAATTTCTGGTATATCCAATAGTGTATGAGCCTGTCTGATACTAAAATTAAACTTACGTTTGGATTACCCATGGGCTTCTGGTCAAGATGGAGACAGGCAAACACGGCTCACCTCCTTGCACAACCACATCAAAATTGCAACTAAACTACAGAACAATCATCATTCAGAACCATCAGAAATTGAGCTGAACGAAAGTCCTACAACCACAGAAGTAAAGAGGAAACCACATCAAGACTGGTAGGAGGGGCAGAGATGTGGAATGGGCTGGTCCCACACACACGTGAGGTGGATAAAAATTGGGATACCTCAGGAGTGAGGGGTCCCAGCCCACACCAGGCACCCCAACTCAGGGTTCCAGTGCCAGGAAGATGAGTCTCTATAACTTCTGGCTGTAAAAAGCAGCGGGGATTAAGACTGCAGAAGACAGAAACTGCTGGAATCCTAAACAGTTTTTTAACTGTGCACAGACTTACTCAGATTCATTCCCTCTGGGCTCCAGCATCTAGGTCGCAGATTAAAAAGCATCAGAGACAAATGGGGAGGAACTGAATTGTACGGCATCAGGGCCAGAGCCGGGGGGCAGCTTTCTCCCAGACAGAAATGCTGGCAGAGGCTACTGCTCCTTTTCTGAGCCCTCACCACACAGAGCCAGCAGGTCACATCTGAGATTCCATCAACCTGGCTCATAATGTTCACCCCACACTGGTGATTCCCTAAAGCCCTGCCCCTCCCAAATTCCAGCCCCACAAATTTGTTTCCAATGGCTTTTCCATATGAATGGCTTGTCTTGGCCCATGCTTCTGATTTTTCTAAATTCCCTAAACCAGCAGCACCTGGTTTCAACAAAACCTGTACCTCTCACTAAGTGGCCCCAGGCCCAGCACTAGCAGCAGCCAGCCTTGGTTCACAGGTTGGCCTCTCCTGGGAAACTCCAAGCCCAGAGCAAGTAGCAGCCATCTGTAGATCACTTTGTAGCTAATGCTGTGTGACCCTGAACAGAACACAGGTGGTGGCTGACCTTGGACATGCCAAAAGCAACCAAGGCTCAACTACAACAGGAGGGTGTACTCAGCCCACACAGTTGGTGCACCTTGAGTACCCAACTTGGGTGATAGGGGAGGCTGTGCTAGTGGACCCGACAGGACACTCATTACATTAGGCCATGCTATCAAGCCTGGGAGACCTAGCAGCTCTATCTAATACATAGAAACAAACATAGGGAGGCTGCCAAAACAAGGAGACAAAGAAACATGGCCCAAATGAAAAAAACAGAACAAAACTCCAGAAAAAGAATCAATCAAGATGGAGACAAGGAATCTACTAGATGCAGAGTTCAAAACACTGGTCATAAGGATGGTCAAGGAACTTAGTGAGGACCTCATCAGCATAAAAAAGATCCAGTCAGAAACGAAGGATACACTAAATGAAATGAAGAACGATTCACAGGAAATCAACAGTAGAGTAGATAAATCCAAGAATCAAATCAATGATTTGGAACATAAGGAAAAAACCCAACCAATTAAGACAGCAAGAAGAAAAAAGAATCCAAAAAAAATGAGGACAGTGTAAGGAGCCACTGGGACAACTTCAAGCAAACCAACATTCACACTATAAGAGTACCAGATGGAGAACAGAAAGAGCAAGAAATTGGAAACATAATGACAGAAAGCTTCCCTAACTTGGTGAAGGAAGTAGACATATAAGTCCAGGAAGCACAGTCCTGCACAAAATGAGCTCAAAGAAACCCACACCAAGACACATCATGATTAAAATGCTGAAGGTTAAATACAAAGAGAGAATCTTAAAAGCAGCAAGAGAAAAGCAGTTAGTTACCTACAAGGGAGCTCCCATAAAACTGTCAGCTGATTTCTCCCAAGAAACTTTGCAGGCTAGAAGGGGCTGGTAAGGAATATTCAAAGTGATGAAAAGCAAGGACCTACAATGAAGATTACTCTACCCAGCAAAGCTATCATTTAGAGTCAAAGGACAGGGACGGGTAAAGAGCTTTCCAGACAAGAAAAAAGTAAAGGAGTTCATCACCACCAAACCAGTATTATATGAAAAGTTAAATGGTCTTCTTTAAGAAGAAGATCAAAATTATGAACAATAAAATTGCAATAAGTACTTATCTAACTGAATCTAAAAAACAAAATACACAAACAAGCAGAACACAAAGAGAATCATAGATACAGAGAACATTTTGATGGTTGCCAGATGGGAGGGGGGTTAGGGGTTAGAGGAAAGGGTGAGAAAAGTGAAGGGACTAAGAAGTACAAATGGGTAGTTACAGAATAGCCACAGGGATGTGAAGTACAGCATAGGAAAAAGAGTAGCCAAAAACCATATGTAATGCATGACCCATGGACATGGACAATGGTGTGAGGCTTGCCTGAGGGAGTGAGGGGAGCTGGGTGGAGGGAGACAAAGGGTAAAAAATTAGGACAACTGTAATAGCATAAAAAGTAAAATGATTTTAAAAAGTTATATTCATGATGTATATAGTGATAAAGGCTCTCTAACAAATATGATCACACGATACTGTAAGAACCTGGTAGTACTGGTTTGGCTAATTATTTCAGTTCACAAAAGTGTTCTAAAACAGTCAAAGGAAAAGAGGAGGAGAGGAGAGGAGCTCAGGGAGAGGACAAAGAGGCACAACTGGAAAATGTTCTAATAGATTCTAACACAATAGTTTTTAAAGATAATCTACAAATTTAAATAGTAAAAACAGATAAATGGTATCTAGTATAGACTGTTATTTACATGCAACAGAATTTCCCCCATATTTAATCCATATTAATCCCCCGTATTTATTTCCATATCCCAACCTTCCAAGCCTTCCAGCCTGCTACTTTTACCTTTTCAATCAGTGTGATCAGAGACTCACGATTGTTCTCCCATTCTTGTCGAAGCTGCGAGGCAGGTGGGTATTTGCAACAAGACAGCTCTAATGTGATCTCAAAACAGTTGGCCCATACATAATTATAATCTTGCATGCCACCTGTAACATGAAGGAGAAAATAAGTTTACTCTCAGGATTCTACTTTCAAAAAGACCAAGGAATCTAAATCTGCCATCTCTGCATGTATAAATTTTCTTTTCATTAAACTGTTTGAAATTGGAGAAGGTTCTTGAATTACACTGGAGACTAAGGAAGACAGTGAAAAGCATATACAGGAAAATGAACATACATGAAGGAAACATATCTGATTATCAGGATAAACAGTTATGAATAGCATGAATACATCAGTTAACAACAATAGCAATAAAGATAACAGCTCTACATGCCAAACATGTCCTACAAGCTTTATGTGTATTAATGTTTAATATTTACAAGATATTAATGTTTAATATCTTACAACTGGAAGAGATGGGCATTACTATTTCACCCATTTTACAGAAGTGAGGGGCAGAGAGGTTAAACTTTTTGATAGTAAAAACATGAAAGGTAAATGTTACCTTCAAGTTGTCAAGGACATTCATGCCAAGCGTTAAGTGCCTACTATTCCGTCTTCCCTACATCAAGAAGGTGGCAAGAGCCCTGGCTGGTGTAGCTCAGTGGATAGAGTGTGGGCCTGTGAACCAAAGTGTCACGGGTTCGATTCCCAGTCGGGGCACATGCCTGGGTTGCAGGTTGGGTCCCTAGAGGGGTCATGCGTGAGGCAACCATGCATTGATGTATCTCTCCCTCTCTATCTCCTTCCCTTCCCCTCTAAAAATAAATAAATAATCTAAAAAAAAAAAAAAAAAAAAGAAGGTGGCGAGAGAGGAAAAAAGGTTCCGTATAGGGTGGTACAGTTACACAAATCGGGGGGGAAGACGCAACAGAACCTTTCAAAAATGTGTTTCATGGCAGAGGGAAGCAAAAAGGGAAACAAGCATCCGTGGTCAGCCACCTTCACTGTACTTACACCTGTATAAGCCCACACATTCACTCTTACAAAGCCTATTAGCTTATCACTCCTGTCATTTGATTCTTAAAAATAGACTTTATTTTAGATCAATTTCAGGTTTGCAGAAAAACTGAGGCAGAAGGTACAGAGTTTCCCCATTTACCGCCTGCTCCACACATGCAGTCTCCTTTACCACCACCCCACCACCACCCCGCACTGAAATGTATTTTTGTTACAACTGATGAACCTACACAGATACATCGTTACCACCCAAAATCCAATGTTTATATTAGGGTTCACTCTTGTTGTTGTATATTCTATGGGCTTTGGACAAATGTGTATGTTCACCATTATAGTTTCATACAGAGGAGTTTCACCGTGCTAAAAATTCTGTTTCTCACTAGTCATCCCTCCCGCCGCTCCCCCCAACCCTTGCCAACCACTAATCTTTTTACTATCTTCATGTGGTTTTGACTTTTCCAGAATGCCATATAGCTGAAATCATACAGTATTTAACCTTTTCCCATTGGTTTCTTTCATTTAGTAATAGGTATGTGAGGTTCCTCTACATCTTTTTATGGCTTGATAGCTCATTTCCTTAAGTGCTGAGTAACAGGCCATTGTGTGGATGCACCACAATTTATTTATTTAGTCACCTACTGAAGGACATACTGGTTACTTCCACGTTTTGGATTACGAATAAAGCTGCTGTAAACATCTGTGTGCAGGTTTTTATGTGGATATAAGTTTCTAACTCCTTTGGGTAAATAAATGTCAAGAGGCTCAATTGCTGAATTACACAGTAAAGTATATTAGTTTTGTAAGGAATAACCACACTGCTTTCCAAAGTGGCTGTACCTTTTTGCATGCCCGCCAATAATGAACGAGGGCTCTGTTGCTCAACATCTTCGCCAGCATTGGCCATTGCTGGCGTTCCAGATTTTGGCCATTCTGATAGGTATGTGGCGGTAACTCAGGTAACTCGTTGCTTTAATTTGCACTCCCCTAATGACATACGATGTAGAGCATGTTTTCTTTTTTTTCACAAGTCATTACCAGATTACTGCTTATTAGTTTGTTTGAAGCTTTAGTTATGGTTAAGTATGGAATGCAGAATAAAGCACAGATACAGTCTCTCCCCTCTCTCCCTGTCCACCAGAAATTTGCAAAGAATCAAGAGTCTGGTTGACAGCTGAACGGTTCTTGACATTTCTACGGTACCTTTGCAGAAGGCCTTAGAGTATGTTATCAAACCCACTTGCCACCTCTTGTTTAAAATCTCTACATTTTAAAAATAGTAAATGAAAATCTAATTGTTATAATATCACTGCTTCATTTTTCGTAACTAGGTTGAAATTTCAGCTCCAGAGTTTTCTGTCTTCAAAGTTTCTTCTGGTAGAAAAGAAGGCCTGTTACTTATCTTAGATAAGGACAGGGAGGAATTCCTTTGACACCCCCCACCCCTCCAGTCTCGTTATCATGAAAATTCCACCAGCTTCAGGTTGTTGTAAAAGAGTCTGTTCCACCCCAGGCACATCCATTTGAGCAACCCTTCCCTCTGAAGCAGCATGAGGTTGTTTTATCAATAGGCATCTTCACAATTTGTAGTCTCTTCCCTTCCTCAGGATCTCAACAAATCACTCTTCCTCCAGTGTAACCAGCCACCCAGAGCCTCTCCTTGATACACATGCCACCTGGGATTTGTTCTTCTTTCTCCAGCTTATAAACACCTGTCTGCAGGCCATAGTCAAAGGCATCCACAGAGTAGGACAGGCTATTGATTTAATAGATTTTGTGGTCCAGGGACCAATCCAAACCATTGGAGATATCCACCAGGTCAAAGCACTTTTCCAAGCGGTGGTCAGGAAAGAGGGAGTTCAGGGACCCTTGATGCCACTCCAGAACTGGCAGGGCTGTTTCTTCAGCCTTGGTGCCAGCAAAGTATCTCCTAGCAGGATCCACCTTCCCATCACTGAAATGACTTTCTTGTCTTTACCTACTGTGGCAAGGACAGTGGTTGACTGACCTTCCCAGTTCAAAGCACAGGACTTTGTTCCAATTGTGGTGACACAGTCGCCTGATTGGCAGAGGGCCACAGAGCTGACTAGGGCATCCACAGCCACTCACTTAACTTGCTTGCTGAGTGAAACCCACCAGCAAACCTTTGTTGCAGGAACATCTAAGAAGAGCAGAGAGTCAGACTCTTCTTCCCACACTGGAGACTCACCACACAGGCAGTTCTCAGGCAAGACATGCTCAATCTTAAAGGAAGACATTGTCATGGGGGAGATCTTAGTGCTGGTGACCCTCAGAGAGCTCAGCGTTTATGTGCCACCTGTATACCTTCTTTGATGAAGTGTCTGTTAATGTCTTTGGCCCATTTTAAAATCTGGTGATGGTTTTCTTAGTGTTAGGTCTTAGGAGGGGTTTTTTGGTGTGTATATTTTAGATAACAGTCCTGTATCAGAAGTGATTTCCTTCTTTTGGGGCTGAATAACATTCTATTTTATGTAAATACTGCATTTCTTTTTCCATTCATATGTCAATGGACATTTAGGTCTTGGCAATTGTGAATAATGGTACAGTAAACATCGGTGTGCAAACATCTTTTCAATGTGCTATTTTCAATTTACACACACACACACACACACACACACACACACCCTGATGGGATAGCTGAATCATATGGTAATTCTGTTTTTAACTTTGTGAGCCAGCTTTATACTGTTTTCCATAGTGGCTGCACTATTTTATATTCCCACCAGCCATGCAAAGAGTTCCAAATTCTCCACATCCTCACCAACATTTGCTATTTCCTGTTTTTTTTTTATAGTGGCCATCCCAAAAGGTGTAAGATATCTCATTGTGGCTTTGATTTGCATTTCCTTGATGATTAATGATACTGAGCACCTTTTCATACACTTGTTGGTCATTTGCATATCTTCTTTGAAGAAATAAATGTCTATTCAACTCTTTTGCTCATGCACTAATCAGATTACTTGGGTTTTTTTTTTTGTTGTGGTGGTTGAGTTGTAGTTCTTTATATTCTGAGTATTTACTCCTTATCAGATATATGGTTCGCAAATATTTTCCACGGTTGCCTTTTCACTCTGTGTGAGTGCTTGCTGCACAGAACAATGAAGGCTCTGAGCAGAGGTGTGGCAGGATGTGAACTGCTCTTATGAAAGATCACTCTGACTGCTGGGTGGAAAATGACTGGAAGGGGGTGCAAAAAGGGAAGCAGGGAGATGAGTTAGAAGAGAATGGTGGTTTGGATGAGGTCGGTGATAGTGGAGATGAAGTGAGCAGATTTGGCTGTTCAAAGGACTTGTTTATAAGGAATCAAGGATGACTTCCAGACTTTTGGTTTGAGGAACGAGGGAGACAGTAGTGCCATTTCCTGAGAGGATGAAGAACAGAGGAAAGAAATATGGCATGCCTGAGGCTCTGTCTTTGTTCTTCTCTTACTTTATTTCTTCCCCTGATGCCTCCTGTATTCCTACGGTTTTAAATGTTATCTACAGGCTGACAACTCTCAAATTTCTATCTTCATCTAGGCTTCTTTCCCAGACTCCAGTCTTGTACATCCAATTGCTTCTTCAATATCTCTGCTTGCGAACTTAACATAGTCTCGTCTTTCTCAAACCTGCTCCACCCACAGTCCCGCTCTCATTGTGGTTAACGGTACTTTCGTCCTTCTAGTTGTTCAGGCCACTATTTCCAAAACCCTAAGATCTGTAGTTCTCCTGACTTCCACTGCCGCTGCCCTTGTACAAGCCACCATCTTTTCTCCAGCTGGATTTCTGCAATCACTCTGAATAGATCTCCCTGCTCCTGCCCTTGCTTTCCTGTATTCTTTTCTCAATAGAGATGCCAGAATAATTCTATCGAAATATAAGTCAGATAGATGCTACTCCTCTGTACAATGATTCCCTATTTCACTCAGACTAAAAGCCAAAGTCTTTGCAGTGGCCTAAAGCCCTACATACTTTGTCCGCCACCACTCCTCTCATACTCTGCTCGTCACTGGCTCGGCACCAGACCCACTGGCCTCCTTGCTGTTTACTGGATGGGCCAGGTACCTCTTAACTTTGGGTCTTGGCTCTCGCTGTTCCCTTTGTCTGGAATGCTTTTCCCCCAGATATCCCTACTTGACTCCCTTACCTCCAGCTCTTTGTTCCAATTTCAACTTGATAATAAGCCTTACCCTTACACCTCATTTAAAGTTGCTATTTACTTCTTTCCTTGAATATCCCGAGCCCATTCCATCAGCGCTTGTAATTCCTCTCACTCTTTTCTACCTCTGTATTTTTTCTACAGCACGCAACAACTTGCCTACCATGCTTATTATTTACTGCCTGTTTTTCCCTTCTAGATTTTCAGCAAGGGTGGAGATATTTGATATGCTCACTGGTGGATATCCCAAACAGTACCTGGCACACAGTAGTGCTTCAATAAATATTTGTTGGGGAATGAAAGTAAGCAGTGGGAAAAGTAGGTAGCGGGGCAGTGGGGCATTAAGACTTTTGTTATGAATATAATAAAGTTGAGACTACCATTAAGCAGCTATGTGGAGATATCAAATAGACTTTTTCTTCCCAGAATATATGCAGACTTATAACCACCACAAGACCAGTAACTTGGCCTTAACCTTTTTTTCTTAGAAAGCAAAGTATGCATCTTTTGGCTTTCTCTTATCTTCTAGCACCTTGCACTCACTTTGGGTCTGGCAGGAAACTGGTGAGATGCTGAGTTTCATATCCTTCCCCTGTCATATTTAGTCACCAAGTGATGTTAGTTGCTGCAGTCATAGCTGACCTACGATCATTGTTGCTAACTCTTACTTATACGTACACACATGCACATACACGTGCTATTCACTCTTCATGATATGTATTCATTTTTCCAATTTTTGTTATGATATTAGTCACAGTACGATGCTCACTGTGTATAAGATATTATACTAAGATTATAGGGATTGGAGTATCAGAAACATACTTTCAGTGTTTAGAGTCTTAGTGAGGAAGCAGAACACAGAACACATAAAAATAAGAATTTCAGAGCAGTGCAAGTGTGAATTAAAGGTTTTTTGCATATGTAAAACTTAACAGCTGTGCTAAATTGCAAAAACGGCCAATTCACATTTTAATTATGCCAGAGGCAGTGAAGTAGACTACTTATCACCCTATGATCACAGGCTTGAGTCCTAGCATTCTTTTGTCTGTCCATTAATTGTTTTACTTCAGTAGCAATTTAAGAGATACTGGCTAAGAGCAATAGGAAGACCAAGTTCACAGTAACAGTGTGTTATCTAATCAGCTTTTTAGAGTAACTTTAATAGGATTGTAACTAGCCAGCTCCAATCATGACTCACACAAACATATTCCCAGAGTAGAGGATAAGGAAGGACAGAGTCTTTTAAAAATAAAACCTAATTCCAAGAAAGGAAACTACTATTATACATTCAGTGGTCACTAGCCCCGAAGATCACCGAGTTTTCCAAAGTGGCGGTGTATTTCACATTCCTACCAGCAGTGTGTGAACATTCCAGCTGCTCTGCGACTCACCTAACAGATGGTCAAGCAACTGATCAGCCTTATTGATTTTAAGTATACTAGTGGGCGTGTAGTGGTATCTCATTGTGATTTTAATTGGTATTTCCCTGATAACTAATAATACTGGACATCTTTTCGTGTGTTTATTTACCATCTATTTTGGCAGATGTTGGAAACCACAGACTATAAGCAAGATTATAGAGAGGAGAGGGCTCAAGAAAGGGGTCCTACAAAGTTTTCTATGAACTCCTGAGCTCAACCCCGAAATGCACATGTGTGGATGTGACTCCAAACAACACACGGAAGGCACTGAACTACAGGACAGCCCACTCACTATCCACATCTCAGACAGGGCCTGGGTGGTTCACACATAGGACAGATCTGAACAGGCGGTGAAAACCTTCAAAAATTGAACTGATATTGGAATCACAGCCCATAGAAGGTGAGTTAAAACTTGCAAAACATAACCGGGCCATTGACGGCTAGGACAAATAAAAAAAATACTGTTTTTTATAATATTTAAACAAGGCTCAGATCTCTTAAGATTCGAAATGTCCAGGATATAATTCAAAATTATTTGACATTCAAAGAACCATGACAAAGTCAACAACTTGAAAGAATAATCAATAGATACCAACCCCAGGATGATGAAGATGTTGGAATTATCAGAACAACCTTAAAACAATTATAATAGCCATGCTCTAAGGAAGGTTAAACATTCTTGAGATGAAATAAAAGAAACAGAGACATAAAAAAGAACAAAATGGAAATTTCAGAAGTGAAAATCCAATAACCAACATTTTTAAACTTATTGGATGAGTTCAACAGAGAAATAGAAATGACAAGGGGAAAGAGCAAGTTAACTTGAAGATAGATAAATAGAAATTACCCAATCTGAATAACAGAAAAAAAAAGAAATTTCAATAAAAAGCAGAGTTTTAGGGATAATACCAAAAGGTCTCATGTTCCTGTCTTTAGTCTTGGAAGGAAAAAAACGTGTGCCATGCTGAAAACCATGTTGCGATAATGGCTGAAAACTCTCCAAATTTGGCAAAAGATATAAACTTACATTTCAAGTAGCTTAGCAAATCCCAAACAGGATAAACTCAAAGAAATTCATGCCTAGACACTTCACAATCAAACTGCTGAAAACTAAAGATAAAGGAACAAAACATTAAAAGTAGAGAGAAATGACACATTTATATAGGGGAACAAAAACTCAAATGACTGAATTTCTCATCAGAGGCCATGCAGGCCAGAAGGCATAAAATGTTAAAAATAAATAAAGGAAGGAAGGAAGGAAGGAAAAAGAATCAGAATCATCAACTCAGAGGCCAGTTTTATATCCAGTGAAAATATCCTTCAGGAAATGAAGACAAAAAGACATTCTCAGTGAAGGAAAATGATACCAGAAAAACAAACAAACATGGAATTTAAAAAAAAGAAATGGTAAATATCTGGGTAAACATAAGAAAGTACTTTTCTCCTCTTAAATTCTTTAAAATATGTAGGACAGTGAAAGCAAAAACCATAACCCGGTCTGGTGGGGTTTTCTGTGCACATACATGTAACACATGACAACTACAACATGAAGGGGGAGGTAAGACCTGCACGTTTACCTTGAAGTGGGAAAACATTAATTCTAGGTAAAACTGTGAAAAGTTATGTAAGTAAATTGTCATTTTTACAGCAACTACCAAAATAAACGCTACAAAGAGAGATAGTAAAAACACTACAGAAAAAATGGACTATTAAATATTCAGGCAATCCAATAGAAGGCAGGAAATAGAAGCAATGAAATAAAAGAAAGTCAAACAGAAAAATATGAATAATAAAATGGCAGACCTGAATCCAGACATATCAGTAATTATATTCAATGTAAATGGTGCAAACATTTACGCCAACTAAAAGAAACTGTCAAACAGAATTAAAAAACAAGACCCTTGCTGTCTACAAGAAACTCACTTTAAATATAAAGGTATAGGTAATTAAGAAGTAAAAGAATGAGAAAAGATATACTATATAAACACAAATTAGAAGAAAGAAGGATTGGGTATATTATCATCAGATAAAGTAGACTTCATAGCAAAAAAGAAGTGGCAAAGATAAAGAGGAAAATTACGTAACAATAAAAGGGTCAATTCACCAAGACGACATAACCCTAAATGGGGCACCTAACAATAGAACTTCAAAGTACGTTAAACAAAAACTGATAGTTCTGAAAGAAAAGACGGACAAGTCCACAATTATGGTTGCAGACTTCACATTCCTCTCTCAGTAATCACAAAGCAAGCAGACTGAGAAACAACAAAAGATAAAGAATTCAAAACACCATCAACTAACTAAATCAATGGCATTTATAGTATAACCTGCCAAACAACAGCAGAATACAGTTTTTTCAAGTACACATGGAACATTCACCAAGACAGGCCACATCCTAGGTCATAAAACAAACTTAACAAATTTAAAAGAACTAAAATCATACAAAATATATTCTTTGACATGATGAAATGATGCAGAAATCAATAACAGAAAGCTGACTACAAAATAGCTTTCTTGATGAAATCTCATAAAAGCAAGCACATTTCCTCTGAGCCAACAATAATGAACTCTTCCCAGAAGGCAATTAATGAGTTTTGTATACACCTTAATCTATCTGTTTCTGAACTCACAGAAGTCAATCAATATCAGAAGAGCAGCAAACTTTGACTTTGCAAGACAAAAACAATAAGGCTGCCCTAACTTTAGATTATCAAAAAGTCTTTATTCACCAATTTCAAGTTTTACTTTAAAAATAAATAACTTTATTTTGTTTATTTTTTTATTGTTGTTCAAGTAGTTTTCTGTCTTTTCCCCCCACCCCTCCCCACCACCCCACCCCCGATTCCACCCCCCCCTTGTTATTGTCCATGTGTCCTTTATAATTGTTCCTACAAACCCTTTACCCTCTTCCCCCATTATCCCCTGCCCTCTCCCCTCTGGTCACTGTTCCTGTCATAATCTAAAACACTGCAAATAAATGGGGATAATAAGTGAATTATGAATAATTTAAGAATTTTTTGTGAGATGTCACAAATAGGGATTATTTGCCATCTGTGTTAAACTTAACATTTATTTTTCCAGTACTAAATGTCAAAGAGTGGATCATAAGTAATCTTAACTAAGTACCTGTTCAGCTTTGTTGTCTTGTTTTCCCTTAACAGAAAACCTGCTGATTCAAAGCTCAAGTTCACTGAAACAGAGAACCACCACCAGTCTGTAGGGAGGCCTGATGTTAGTGGCAGCTGTCGAGAGTCCCAGATTCAGTTGATACCTTTGTTTATTTATTTTTAGGCTGATATGTCATGTGGCTCAACACAGACTAAAGGATGAAATGTCAGATTTCAGGACATCTTTATCCAAAGAAAATTTTATCTGAAAGTTTTCATCTTAAGTTTGAGTAGATGCAAAAGTAACGAGTAAATTTTAACATTTCCTGCACAAGGTAAATTTTACATATTTAAATAAAATACTACTATTTTAGGTGCATCCGAATAAGTAAAAACCCCACTGATTCTCTGCAGAACCACCTATTTGGAACTGGCACGAGCACACTCCGGCAGCAGGAAGTCTGCGTCTTCCCCTCTTCTCTGTGGGCTTTTCTTTTCCCCCCTTTTCTTCCCCAGATCGGTGCTGGAATGTGATGAGCCTGTGTGCCGGAAACGCTCCCATCGACCATCCTACAATACGCAGCCTATTCTACGTATGTACGCGCACTTAAATTTTTCTTACTCGCCAATGACCTTAATGCCCCCAGTCTTAAATGCTTGTCTTCTAGACTGAATTGTCACAATAACTACTGGTCTACAATTTATCATAAAGACATGGCATTATTATAAATTTTGATAAATAATAAACAACAGGTAACAATCACTGAAAATATATTTTTAGTGAGAAATCTATGACACTATTAAAGTGATGGCCAAGTGTCCCTTTGTTTTGGAGCCCTGGAAGTGGGAGAAGACAGCACCAGGCTGAGCCTCTTCAGCTAGTAACTTTCTCAGGCGGGCCCGCTTTAAGAAAGAGCAGGTATGGAAGACCTGCAAATTTGTTTCGTTAGTGTTACCCAAATTAACTGGTCTTTTCCTCCTTCCTAGATAAACCTCATTTTAAAACCACTTATTTAGACTATTTCCTATATTCATAAGGGGAGTTGACAAAAAAAGAAAAAAGAAAAAGGTATAAATTTTGCTTTTAAACCTTCTTACCCATCCAGCGTTTTCTATGCTCAGAAAAATTAAATGCAATACGCTATGAAATCTCAATGCTTTCATTCTTTTATCAATGTCAAAGAATAGGACTACGGGTTGTTAACCACTGAGAACCTGTCCAGTACTCTAACAAACTGTTATCAACACTAATTGTTATGGGTAATAAAATCTTCTGATCGAAGGAGCTACTCATACCCATTAAACTGCTTCAATCCATCTGTCTCACAGCTAGTCTTCATGTGCTTTAAGATACCCAATTCCTCTTCATCATGGAACCAGGGACTGAATCATCATGGACCAGTCATCCCTGGTTCCATGACTGCTTTCACTGCAGAGAGATCTAGCTTTAAGGGAGGGGGGTGTGCTTAAATACAGTCAGCCCGTCTTTCAAAGGTGCAGCGCTAATGTTTCAAGCAGAGAGCCAATGGAAAAAATATAATCAATGTTTCAGGGCTAAGAATAAACATAGCAAGTTTTTCTTTAACTTGCCTAAATGGGCCAGCTATAAAGTATCAAACTGTATTATACAAGAATCCTATAAATCTTTTAGAGAAAAAAACTTCAATGTATTTTTTTTTTAATCAGGAGAAGCATTTTAGAGTATAGGAATAGAGACAGGCAATTTCCACTCTACTTAAATTTGAAGTTTATTGTTATTTCTTTAATAACACTACGTTCAAGAAAGTTTTCACAATTTTGGGTTTTGTGAACAATTTATTTATAGATAAGTAAGTTATATTAAGTGATGGTTTTGCACTCTTTGAGTTATTTTTAAAAGCTAATTAGCATGATGTTTGTAAAAATTTTTAAGTGTAACATCTGGGTCAAATGAATGGAAAAAACAGAGTTTGCTCTTGAAAAAAATTCCCCTTATTCTTGGTCTTAAATTCAACTTCATTTTGACCAAATCTTAACTGAACCTGGTCTCTGTATTCTGAGAAACTTATCTTATGAACATCTACTTCCTTCACCACTCCCACTGAGTATATATTTGCTAGTGATATGATTCTCCAAAGTTAAACTACATTACACGGTCCTGCGTCTGTTTTCAGTTTTATCGAAGTCAACACTCTCTCACACAGCTCTCGGAACTGAACGTTCCCTTTTCATTTAGTAGAAAAAAGTACTTTCCAATTCGCTGCCACCTGAGTCAAACAGAAAACAAGAATGGGGGTAAAGCACATCTAATTTTAGACACTGGACCTGAAGATTTAGGGGGCCAAACCCTAAAACAGTGTTTGGTGTTTGACTCAATCTTCCACATGAGTCTTAAGAGCACATCACAAAATAAACAACCGCACTGCCCCCAAAGGTCAGGGTTTATGTTGGGCTATATTTTAGTTTACTAAAGCAAACTCATGACTCAAGCAGGAGCAAATATTCTGTTTGAGTGCTGTTTTACCTTTTTATTTTCCTTTTAAATTAGGTGGCACTCAGATTAGAAGAGACAAAGGGAGACTGAGATGCAATCAGTTCCTTAATGTAGAAGACTAGATAAGACCAAATGATAAAACGTGCACCTTATTAATGCACATCTCATTATCAACAGTGTTCCTAAAACATGAACAACAGGTTGAGAATATCTGAACTATTAACGTTCTTTAAAGAAAGCATCCCAGTATGAAATGCCAGAAGGACACTCACTGTGGAGGTGAAAAAGCACCCATCAGTGTGTATGCATGTGTGTATACACACACACACACATGCATACACATATATGCAGTCTCAGATAGATAGACAGACAGACACAGGTATGTGGTCTTGTGCTGCTTAACGACAGGTACACATTCTGAGAAATGCCTTGCCAGGCGACTCTGTTGTTGTGTGACCACAGAATGCTGTTACATAAATCTAGGCGGTCTAGCCTACTACACACCGAGGCTATGTGGTACTGCTCCTAGGTTACAAACCTGCACAGCATGTTACTGTACCAAACAACATGAGATTAAATCAAGAACAAAAGAAAATGATGCAATCGAGAGACTTCGTAAACATGAGATATATGAGGCTGTTGCCAGTAGAACAAGACATACTATTTTACCACCAACTTTTTTGTAAGTAGAGAGAGTACATTCTAAAATAACCATATAAAGTACAGTAAATAAACCAGTCACGCAGTCATTTATTATCTCTAACAAGTATCCTGTACTGTACATACCTGTACGTGCTGCACCTTTCCCACCCGACAGCACCGCAGTTTGCTTGCACCAGCACCACCACAGACGTGAGTAATGCACTGCAAGGTTACAATGGCTACGACAACGCTATTTCAGCTCCATTATAATCTCATGGGACCCTGGCACATGTGTGGTCTGTCACAGCACATAACTGTGTGTTTACATACACACATGGACACATGAATTTCTGGCTCCAAGCAATTATTACCCCAGCAAACAATATTAACTCAATTTTCAAAATCAGGTGCACTGCCATATGGTTTCCACATCTCTCCTAACTCCTGAATCTCTTTATCATCTTGACCTTCTCAAGTTCCAGAGCCTATTTCCCAACTGCCCACTGGGTACTTACAACTAGTTTATCAAGTCCTACCTCCAATTTTCACTCTTCTTCCATCTAAAGAAAACACACACACACACACACACACAACACTTCTCCAATTAGTATTTTCCCATTCCATTATCATTCTTACTTATCCAAGATTCAAAATCTCAGTTATACCTTTGGGTCCTTCTCCTTGACACTTTTCTACCACGTAGCTGATGGTCAATCCTGATTTTTTTCTTACACAATTTCTTATGTACTACCGCATACTCCCTTTTCATTCCCACAGCATCCCTGTAGATCAGCAATTTTTAATGGGTGTGTCGTAGGAGGCACATTGGTGTGCTGCAAGAATTTTTTTTAAATCCTCACCTAAGGACAAGCTTATTGATTTTAGAGAGAGGGGAAGGGAAGGGAAGAGAGAGGAAGAGGAACATTGATTGGCTGCCTCTCAAATGGGACCCAAACTGGGACCAAACCTGCAACCTAGGCATGTGCCCTGACTGGGAATCAAACCCGCGACCTTTTAGTTTACAGGACACCACTTCAACCAACTGAGCCACACCAGCCAGGGCAGCGAGAATTTTTAAAACATGCAATACCTGACAATTTAGTCAGGGTCACCTCTTTTCTCTTAGACTGTCAAAATAAAAAAATGACAACAGCCAACACAACAATAGCCATTTGGTGTGAATGAATCAAAATTACACCTATTTTTGGTCAGATCTGAAAAAAATATATTTTTGGTGTGCTGCAGAATTTTAGTAATTAGCTTATGTGTGCCATGAGATGAAAAAGGTTGAAAATCACTGCTCTAGATAAAGCCCAAATCTAAAAAAAAAAAAAAAAAGGCTTGACCCCAAATGACTAAAATTCCCCTAGTCTCTCTCTCTCTAGGATTCTTTCCCTCTCAATACACTTTCTACACGGATAGCACCAAAATGAAAAGCACCACACTGTTTTTATTATCAAAGAATTCATACTCCAGCAGGAGACACACAAAAAGACTATTAAGAATGTGTCCTGACTAGCATGGCTCAGTGGGTTCGGCATCATCTCCCAAAGCAAAAGGATGAAAGGTCAGCCAATTGATTCCTGGTTGGGGCACATGCCCGGGTTGCAGGTTCGGTGCCTGGCTCAGGAATGTGCAAGAGGCAACCAACCAATGTTTCTCTTTCACATTGACATTTCTCTCCATCCCTCCCTCCCCTCCTCTCCAAAAATAAATAAATAACATCTTTTAAAAAAATTATTAACAACGTAACTGGATAAGCATTATACTGATGGTATAAACAGAAAGATCTAGGAAGGCAGGAGAGTGACAGTCACTACAGGCGAGATTTCAGAGGTTACAGCTGAATGGGAGAAAAGCTTTCCAGACAGAGAGCAGCCAGAGTGAGAGGTTTCACAACCTGGGGAAGGGCAAAGTTCAGTGGCAGGGACAAAGCGGGAGAGAAGACTGGAAATGTCTGCTGCGGTCAGACTGTGGGACCCTTGGTGTCATGCTAGAGACGTTTACATCTGATCCTTTTGAAATGTGAAAAAGCAAATATTACACAGAAGGCTGCATTTTAATTTTTTGTGCTTGCTACTTTGTAGCAATATATTATTTTAAAAACAAAGTAACACAAGCACCAATAGAACCAAACACATCTTTCAGAAGTTACTTATCACCTACCTTCAGATTAGTATACAGACTCTGTAGAAAAATTAGAAATGAGGCAGTCAGACTGGTTTGTTATTTAAATACACGGTGTCTTCATAATCTAACAACTGCCAAGAGGGGGCAGGTTTAAAATCTCTCACTCTGTTTATGAGTTTGTCTATTTCTTTTTAAATTGTTTTATTAAAGTATAATGGCATACAATATATTAATTTCAGGTGTACAACACAGTGAGTTGACATTTATATATCTTATGATATGATTACCACACCAAGTCTAGTCACCATCCATCACTATATGAAGTTTTTATGTTGTTGACTTTATTCCCTGTGCTGTATAGTTTGGCTATTTCTTAACATCAGATATTGTTGTGTATTTTTTTTTCAGTTCTGTGCCATTCCTTTGTTTCTTGTTTCGTTTTGTTTTAAATAGATTCCAATTTTCTGGTGTCATCTGGATTAATCCATAATAACTTGTTTAATGACACCCAAAAAATGCCCTATAAGCTTTTCATTCTTTTTGGACCAAATCTAACCTGTTATGCTGTTCAAAACAGTTTGGTAATTATTTTCCCCATGCTCTTCCCTTCCCATCAGCAATCTACTTCAGGCCAAATATACCTCAACACTTAGAGCACTTTAGTGCCGCTCAGTCTGACCTCTGCTTCAGGCGGGATCATCGTTGCCCGCATGATCACAGGAGTTTCTATTCACAAAAACTAAGTCAGTTACATTATATGGCATCTGGTCACATTTCATAACTCTCTGCCCATAGTATAAAAGGAGAGGAAAGAAACTTTGATAACTCCAACAGAACATTCTTTTACTTCCAGAAAAGAAAAAATATCATAATTACCAGTTTGTAAAGACTCAGCCCCAAGTCAGTAGTGGTTTTTAAAGACGTAAATAACCTTATGGTAGCTGACTAATCACAGAACGCATAGACTGCAACACGCATGCCTGACAACTGTATTTCAGACCAATTTCCTATGTCAATACTCATTCATATGATAAGGAAGGCAATCTACAAGTAGGTCATCTGAGATAACTATCTGGGGCTCAGTCCTTACTGGAAATGACTAATATATAAACAAGACAGGACAAAAGAAAAAGCCTCAAAAAAAAAGCAGTATCATATGCAACTTGTAAAGTGTTTTGTTCTTACTTAGAATTTGAAAATAAATCAATTTTATCACGGAGTGACCAAAAACAGTGTTTTTGTTCAACTGCAGGTCATGGCCCATTAATGAGTTGTGAAATATATTAGTGGGTTGAGGCAAGTTTTTGTTTAATGAAATAGCAGAGGTTGGATATAACAATATCAGAATACATTGCCAAGGTTAAGCGTTGTTTCATGAAAATATTTCAGTTTTATGTACACACCTATGTGACAGGTACATAGATAATTGAAAGGTATTTTGTACTGTAGGTTACAATTAAAAAAAGTTTGAAAACTACTGATCTAGGATCTACAGTAAGATAAGCTTATTTTTTCAGAGTAGGAGCAAAATTGGGAGGAATATTTTTATCCACTTTTGGAAGATCATCTAGACTAAAGATCATTTATCTAAGATTTTAAATTATTATTCATTTATCAGATGCCAAAATTGATTTATTTAAACACCCAAAAAAGACTATTGTTCATCTTCTGTATACCAGGAATGGTTCTATGGGCTAGAAATAGAAAAATGAATAAAACGAAATCCCTGCCCTCGTGAAGTTTAAATTCTACCAGAGTGTACGTAAGCACTTTACATTCACTCTCACTTGGATCTTCTAACCCTGTGTGGTAGACAGTACCTATCTTCACTTCATATGTGAGGAACCCGAGGGGTAGAGAAGTCACGGAACCTGTCCAGTCTCTCTCCCTCATACACACACACACACACAGCTGGTCAGTGGCAGAGCTGGGATTCAAACCCAAAGCAGCAGGATTCCCAAGTGATCTTAGCCACTACACTACACTGCCTTCCAGAGTCCTTCTATCTGTAGGAAAACAAAGTGGGATTACTTGCCTTTTTATAAGTTGAAAGAGGACAATTCTTAAAAGTTGACTTAAACTAAAATTCAGTTTCATTACATTTGCTTTGGAATAAACATACTCAACCATCATGATTTTTAAAATGTCTTCCATGAAGGAAAAAAAATAATGAAGAGTAGCAGACAACCGGCATGTAAAGCAGCACATGGTGGTTTAAAAAAACAGCAGGCCTACTCCATGAGTAAGCTCAGCTTAGTCTCCCACAATAAGAAGCGTCGGCAGCAGAGCACAACTACTCACAGGACCCACTGGGATGCCCACTCCTTAGGCGGAGCCTGCAGGTTCGAGAGACAGGTTGAGAAGCAAGGCTGACCAGCACGGGCAGCGAGATGCGCCGAGTCAGCCCCGGCAATGAAAGTGAGCGCGGCGGGGCCAGAGACTTCACATCCACACTCTGACACACCGATGCCTGACAGCTGCAATTGCTTCTGTTTTGCTCCCACTGCATCCCCATCGCCTAATACAGAGTATGGGGTGTGGCAGGTACTCAGTAAATATTTGCTAAGTGAATATTACACAAGTTATTTATGAAATATTTCTTCTCTCAGGCCTTGGCTTCCTATAATTCAGAAGGGTTGGATGAGGTTAATATATTCACTTTCAGCTCTGAAAGTCATACTTCTTTGAGCTAGAATTTCTAAATACATCATATAAAGCATCAGTAAAATTACTCCAAGACATCAGTGTCTGAAAGCATGCCTAGTCACAAGGTTTCATAACATCTTACAACATCTGACTTATGCAGTCCCACATAAGGTAAACAATGAATTTGCCTTTTGAAAATACTGAAACTGGTCGATATTGCTGAGACAGAAAGAGACATAAAAGCTAGCTATTGTAGAAATAATATAACCCAAAATACATCTGACCATTTAGCTAAAACGAGAGAGAAGTTGGTGCTCATAAAAACAATTACAACAGCAGCAACGAAATTAAACTTTGTCAGATGTCTGAAGAATCAGAAAAATCTGTTAGCTGGTTTAACCAAACAATCTTACTGTGAAGGCAGAACACTTATTTTTTAAATAGTGTAACACAGATTTAGCTCTCATAATCAATTGTTAATTAGAAATTACTTCTTAACCTTTTATAACTTTCTCCAAAAAAGTAAAACTAAATTATTTTTCACCCATTATTTTAAATAATATCTCAAATAATGGAGCAACTTAACTATATCACAAAACTACTAGTCCATGAAGTCAGGTTTTATTAAATATATTTGCTGAAAACTGAAATGGAATTAAATATTAAAGTATGTCCCTCATCTACAAAAAATTTAAAGGGTTTTCGATCACGTCTAATTGTTATGGGCACAAGGTTTTTTCCTAAACACTTCAAACTGTTTTGTGGGTGTTTGTTATATGCAGGGTAGGGCAAAAGTAGGTTTACAGTTGTGAGTACATGAAACAGACTTTATTCTTATATTTTATTAATTATTGTTTTATTTTCCCCACAAACAATTGTAAACCTACTTTTGCATCACCCTGTATAAGAAACATTGGTAGAAACTGTAAAGCAGGGGTGTCCAACTCATTTTCACTGGGGGCCACATCAGCCTCACAGTTGCCTTCAAAGGGCCGAATATAATTTTAGGACTGTATAAATGTAACTACTCCTTAACTAGGGGTAAGGAGCTCGGCACTGCCTCTGGGTAGAAACAAGGTGCGGGGCCAGATAAAACAAGGTGGAGGCCGGATTTGGCCCACGGGCCTTGCGTTTGCCACCTGTGCTATAAGGGAGTCAGAAAACTCTACACAGTATGGAGTCCTCACCCGTAGGGCCCAGTCTGGGTACACATGTCTTGATACATCAAGTCAAAGAGTAATTCAAAAGTTTAAGTGAAGGCATGTTAACAGAAATATCATAAGATATTTTATAATATGACTGACAATAAAAACAAAAGACCTAAATTTCATCATGGGCAGATTCTAAGAAAGGTTTATACTGATGACATTTCCATGGGTTGAGTTCTTCCTTCTGGTTACTCTTAATTAAACAGTCTAAGCCTGTATATAAAAACAATAAAGTTATTATTCAAAGGATACCAAAAGTTTAAAATCAACAATAGCTGCTTTTATAACATTTAAAAGAAAAGGTAAACAATTCAAGTTTACTTTAACAATTCTTTTAAATATTCGCATTCCATGAGAAACTGGAAGCCTTGTGCATTGCTGGTGGGAATATAAAATGGTATAGCCAATGTGGTAACCAGTTTGGCTGCTCCTTAAAAGCTAAACATAGAATTACCATATGACCCAACAATTCAACTCCTGAGTATATGCATATACCCAAAAGATTTAAAAATAAGGATTCAAACGGATGCTTGTACACCAACCTTCACAGCAGCCAAAAGGTAGAAACAACCCTACGCTTGTCAACAGATGAATGGATAAAGGAAATGTAGTATACACATACATACAACAGAGTATTTCTCAATCGCAAAAAGGAATGAAGTCGTCTCCTGGCCAGTGTGGCTCAGCTGGTTGGAGCATGGTTCTGTATATGTAAAGGTCATGGGTTTAATCCCCTGTGAGGGCACATGCCTGGGTTGCAGGTTCGGTCCCCAGTCAGGACATGCACGAGAGGCAACTGATAGGTTTCTCTCTCACATCCATGTTTCATTCCCTCTCCTTCCCTCCCTTGTCCTCTCTCTAAAATCAATAAGCATGTCCTCAGGCGAGAATTAAAAAAAATTGTTTTTAAAAAGGAATAAAGTCCTGCTGCATGCTACAAAATGAAAGAATCTTGAAAATATTACACTAAGTGAAATAAATCAGATGCAGGGCAAATATTATACAATTCCAGCTATACAAAATACCTAGAATAGGCAAATTCACAGAATAGAAAGATTAGAAGTTACCAGTACATACATTTCTATAATATATTGTACACCTGAAGCTAATACAGTATTTTATGTCAACTGTAAACTGAACAAAAAAAATCACCAGTGGCTGGGAAGGAAAAATAGGGCTTAATGCTAAATAGTTATATTTCTATTTGAGGTGATGAAGAAGTTTTATAAATAAACAGTAGTGACACAGATGCACAACAATATGGATAAATTAATGCTACTTAATTCTACATTTAAAAGTGGTAAAAATAGCAAATTTTATACTTGACATATCTATATGCTCCGAAACACACACACACACACACACACACACACACACACACGCGCGCTACCACAATTTAGACAAATACAGCCTTCTGACCACAGGTCAGAATACAAAAGGAAAACGTGCCTTTACATAAAATGAAGAAAACTGACGGCCATCACCATTAACCAAGCTGCCCAGTGTGGCCGCCAGCATCCTAACTTGACGTGCCTCCGATGAGATGTGATCTATATGATGGCCTTACTGGAAAGTCTGACCTGAATCCTGTCATGAAGAAGGTGACACCTAGCGTATGGGATGTTCTGTAGGACAACTGGCCCAAACTCTTCAAGGATTCACCATCATGAATAAAAGAGAGTGTCGATAATGATTGTTCTAGATTGGGGAAATGAGAAAAACACACAAAAAACAAAAACAAAAATCCCCCACAAGAGCCAAATGCAGTTTTTGAACCCTAACTGGATCTGATCTGTAGGAAAAGGAGCTAACAAGAGTATTTTTGGAATAACAGATGAAATCTGAGTTACGGACACCACGTGGGATGACAATACTGAATTACTGTTGATTTCTCAGTTGTAGCAATGGTATATGGTTACACAAGAGAATGTCTCTGTACTTAGGAAATACGTGCTGAGGTACTTACAGGTGCAGTGCCGTGCAATCTACTTTTGGGTGGCTTGACAAAAGAGAATGAAGGGGGGAGGAGGAGGGAGAGCACACTGAAATATCTGGGGTAATAACTGGTGAATCTAAATGAAAGGTATATAGATGTTCATGTAGTTTTCTTTCAATTTTACTGTGGGTTTGAAAATTTCAAAATTAAAGATTTTAAAAACTAGAATTCTTCGAAGTTCCCTCTTTTCCACTCAAGAGTATACGGAAGGAAGCGAAATGTACAGTGGGGAAAATACAGCAAATTCAGTGCTTTACGTACCTTCCACATCATACCAATGTGCACCGTTTGTGATCCCATCTTTGAAAGTCTCATCTTCGTCTCCGGGGCAATGAGGCGCCCCAGTTTTCATGATGGGGTGGTTTGAAGCATAGGCTTTCGCCAAGTATTTAAATACTTCATCATCTGAGGTTCTGCTATAGATTCCAGTGGCCTTGTGTTCTGGAGAATCATCAAAAGGGTAGCTTGCTACCACTGAGCCACCATGCAGATTTCCAGAAAGCACAAACCTTTGAAAATATAACCAAACCACGTATCACTTTAAAAAGGCACAGAAAACACCATGTATTTAAAAATCTTACATCTTTCATAAATAAACTCAGTATCTCTCTTGACACCTAGGAGACAATGCTAACAGCTGTTATAAATAGACTAACAAAAAAAGAAAATGGAAAGCAAGCACTCTCGATTTAACACATTTCAAACAGTTTTTACAGCTCGAATTAACCTCAAATAACTTTAAAGAATTTTTCCATTATTAAAGAAGTAGCCAGATAACACATTATAAATTAATGTTTTCTGGAGGCGTCTTATTCAGTGAATTCCAAATTCATGTATTAGGTCAAATAATGAGTTTGCCAACAGCTAACCGTTTTTTGACCTACAAAAATGACAATATCATATAGTTTACAATATTATACAGTTCAACATAAAACTTGTAGTTCATAATACCTTAGTTTTGCAGAAAGCGTGGCTTGTATAAATATTTGCGGAATATATTTGTTAGGTTAATAACTTTCCTGCTTTTTGTATCACTGTCCACAGAACTTTTAGGACAGGGAGTTTAAAACAAGATGTGTTTTGCCTTGTTCCAGGTTCACGAAATACTAAACTCACATTTTCAGGGGAAAAGCCACAGCTGAGAAGACTGTGGTGGGGGCGGGGGAGGGGGTGCAGACCTGATACACTGAGCTGCCTTCAGAGAAAAACAATACAGCACGTGAGAGACTAGTCCTCCATTGCATCGCTGTGAAAGCAGCTCTCTTTCTGGGCCCAAGGTCCCTGATTGGGCCGCTAGAAAATAAACTGACAGGGAGACAAGACTGCTCCTACAGAAGAAACACTTTTGCTTTTCTATGTTTCTACTTTTAAGTACACCCATTTACAATCTGGTCCAATTTACAGATACAGAAATACTTCTTTTGTGGTGAAAGCTAAAGGCAAAAACAGGCTTAAATCCTACTCATATGTCTCTTCCTCATGTAGCAGTTCAAGCCATCCCTATGAGTAGAAATTAAACATTTTCCTCTTTGTACTTGAAATCGGATTTTCTTGCTTCTGCCTTTTTGTGGTTGAAATGAACGGACCTACACAAATTCTAAAGGAGGTTGACATCTAACATTTATTTCTATAGGCTTGAAAGAATATTAAACCTATGGAATGTCCCAGAGGAGATCAAACAGTGAAAATTACAGAGAACCTGCTCATCAGTAGGTAGAATTTAGCCATTAAAGACAGTGATTAAATACTAAAATAGACTATGAAAAGACATTAATTAAAAACTAATATAATTGTGATTAGCATTCTGCCGGACACCACAGGAGAATGCCATTTGGTGTAGCTGGCTATGGAGCCAGCCAAATGTGGGTGAAGAACACTCAGTCTCCTAGACCTGTCCCACGAAAAATATGATAAGGAGAAGTTACTACCGTTACATTCATTGAACCCCCGTTTCCCTCTCTTCTGGAAAATGGGGATTAATGCTACCTGCTTCCCAGGGTGGTTATGAGAATTTAAAAAAATAACGTGAAACATCTCCAGCAAAACGGCTGCTCTATAGCACCTGCTCAACAAATGTTCATTCTTCGGAGAGATCTAGCATCTCGCACAGGGAATCACGCTGCCTTACAGACTATCATTCTACTCCCGAGGTCACTGCCAGCCCTTGGGTGACACAATGATACAGAAACAAAAAAATAATTACATATTCTAACATTCTCACTGCACTGTACTCATCCTCCCCCACAGCTTAAGGGATTAACAATTTACTCTCTGCTTTGCATGCCTAAAATAATTTAAATACTTTTCCCCCACTGACTTTGGGGAAGTTACAAGAAGGAGCCCAGTTCAGGAATCCATTCAGTAATAAATTTTCTTGAGTGTCAACTGTGTACCAAATGGTCTACATACTAGAGTACCTTGGTGAAGAAACAAAACACAAAAATGCCCTCAAGGCATTCATACTGTAGTGAAATAAAATAACTAAATATTCTAAGTAACTGAAACATGTTACTTTAATTATGTATTTTCAATTAAAACTTGAAATTCCAAGATTCTCTACTAAATGCTATTTTTTACTTTGTTCCACAATTCTTGCAACACTTCTTAGAAATATTATTAAAATGGCCAAACCAAATATGGTACTTTTAGAACAATGAAATATTCGCAATGTACTAGAGTGATAAAATTCAATTATTAGATTTTTCTTATTCTACTTACACCATCCTAAAAGTACCAAGGCCCCCCAGCTGGTGTGGCTCAGTGGATTGAGTGCTGGTGAACCACAAGGTTATCGGTTTGAGTCCCAGTCAGAGCATCTGCCTGGGTTGCGGGCCAGATCCCCAGTAGGGGACATGTTAGAGGCAACCACACATTGATGTTTCTCTCCCTCTCTTTCATCCTCCCTTCCCCTCTGTCAAAAAATAAATAAAATCCTTAAAAATAAGAAAAAAAAATAAAAGTACCAATACCATACTTTGTCAAACCAACTTTGCATATCAATCCAATTTTATTTAAAAGGTATTTTATGGTTTCCACTCAAATCAGTTCTCTCAAGGGTTTCCCATACTTGACTTTAGCATCACTTTTCATTCTTTTTTTAAAAAATTATTTACTGATTTTTAGAATGAGGGGAAGGGAAGGAGAAAGAGAGGGAGAGAAGAATCAATGTGTGGTTACCTCTTGAACGCCCCCCACTGGGGACCTAGCCCACAACGCAGGCATGTGCTCTGACTGGGAATTGAACCAGCGACCCTTTGGTTAGCAGTGTTCAGTCCACTGAGCTACACCAGCCAGGGCTCACCTTTCATTCTTTGCATAAGATTTAAAGTAGCTGCTAAGTATATTATAAATATTATAAACAAGAGTCTACAGATACTAACATGTAAATCTCTAACTCTATTACGCTCTACAGATAACTCTATAAATAACTTCTAAAAATTAAGACGTGATGTCTAATAAACTAAATTCTAAAGATTCAGAAAACTGTAGATATACACACAAGCCTCCAAAAGTAATCTGTACCCACCTTCAACAGTATGATAATGGTTTCCACAAAGATACCAAAAATAATTTATATGCTAATCTATTAAAATCTAAGCATATATCTTTAATTAAAGAAACATAGTGTGACAAAAATATGGGAGTCAAGTAAATTGTAAAGTCTTTAACAATGGAGTTAAAATCTTGTATATTTTCCTAAGTATATGTCTCAATTATCAGGAGTACAAAAATGTTCACTGGATGAAGTTAAAGTGAGA
>VMDR010007602.1:0-39844 GCA_007922815.1 Macrotus californicus
GAAAAGAAACACTGTCCAGGGGCTGGCCTTGGAAACTACAGAATAATCAGAAATCCACTTTGGAACCAGAACCTTACATATATTACCTTAGCATGGTAACCCTCAATAAAGATAATTACTATCATTCAACCAATAAATATATTACAAACAAAGACATAAAAGCAAGCACAACCTACAAATTTGCTGTGTTCTTTGTAAGTTGCTCAAGAAAATTTTCCTGGAAAGATGATTAATTCATATAGTTTAATCTTATCACAGCCATTATCTTCCAAGTGGGGGTATAATGCAAACGAGGCTGTATTTCTTTTCAGACTGCTTTTTATCAATTCTAGATATTAAAATAATTATTTTAAGCTGTTAGAGCCCATGGGCAAAATTAAATGGCAAAGTAACTATAATACAAAACATAAGTAGTCAAACTGGGCTTAACACACCCCCTCCAGATAAAGAGACTGATCATCAGTCAAGACAAAAGCACATTAATCCTGAAGGAAGGAACATTTGCATTTGTATAATGCAGAATTACTTCTGCACTAAAAGATTGTGTTGTTGAAGAAACTTCATATGTTTCTCACCAAAATAATTTTTTTAAATACCCCAGTCCTGGGATTTCTTTTGTACAGAAATGAAACAAAAATCATCCACTTTCACATTCTAATAAATTATTAGGAGTAATTATTCTTCAATAAAGATAAAAAGCTCCACTATTAATGTGCAAGGTTTTCTAGATATTAAAAGCAGTGCAATTATAGTTATGGTAAATGGTATCATTTTTGATCAAAAGTCAAGAGTTTAAAACATAAAGCACAATGTACTTTGCACTTTTTAAAGTCAAGTAAGCAATTGGAAAGTTGGCTTTGCTATTGCAAACCCTGGACTCTCTCTGCCCCAGTGGCGGTAGGAAGGGGAGGGAGTGTTACTACAAAGTTCTATGCCCTACCATGGTGTAACTCAGTGAATTGAATGCGAGCCTGTGAACCAAGGGGTCCCTGGTTTGATTCCAAGTCAGGGCACATGCCTGGATTGCATGCCAGGTCCCCAGTGGGGGCGCACGAGAGGCAACCATACATTGATGTTTATCTTCCTTTCTCCTTCCCTTCTCCTCTCTAAAAATAAATACGTAAAAAAATGTTTTAAAAAAGGAATTCCATGTCTTTTCTTCTTTCATTAACACTCTTATCTCCCCAAACCAGACTGTTCTTTCCTTAGGAAAGAATGTAATTCTCAGTTATCTGAGAAAATGAGAGTCATATATAACAAGGATAAATTAATTTCACAATTAATCTCAAACTGCAGTTTCAACTCCATTTTATTAGGGTCCTAGGCTTATTTAATAGCTTCACTAAACAGAATCCATAAGTTAAGGCAAACAAATAATCTTTTAATACATCCAGAATGATGGCACCTTATAAAGTTTTGAAGGCCCTCTCATGGTCCCAGGGTGCTGCTCTGAGCCTGCTGCTAATGAATCCCCTGACTTGGAGACCCATGCTTTCTGATGGGGAAGCTGAACGAACCACGATTTAGGCCATTTCAGTTTTCATTTACGTGGGTATTTATGAACCAAATTCAATGGAGCCAGAGAATTTACCCGGGTATAAGAAATGAGGAGAAAGATCATTACCTCTGATGTGATGATAACAGGAAACTCTGGGGGTGGGGGAGAGGGGGGACTCAAGGGGAAGTGAATTTTTTGATAACCTAGTCATCACAGTTTAATGTGCTTATGACAATACATTAGAATGTTTTTGAGCCTTTAATGACATAATGTGATATTTCCTATGAACCAGAAACAAAAATCTATGGTATTACCATTTTGAAACACTGGCACATTTAAAAAGCAGTGAGCATGTAGCCATGGCTGGAGTGGCTCAGTGGATTGAGTGCCGCCCTGCAAAGCACAGGGTCACTGATGAGATTCCCAGTCAGGGCACATGCCTGGGTTGCAGGTCAAGTTTCCAGGAGGGGGCGCACGAGAGGCAACCACACACTGATGTTTCTCTCCCTCTCTTTCTCCCTCCCTTCCTCTCTCTAAAAATAAATAAATAAAATCTTTTTAAAAATACTTTAAAAAAACCAGTGAGTACACAGAAAAATGTTAACCATATTGTTAATCAAAGTTATTTTGGGATGCTGAGATTATATTTTCTGTACTTAACTGTATTTTTAATTTTTCCAAATAAACATATATTGCTCTCATTAAGAAAAATCAATAATTAGTTATTTAACTTTAAAAAAAGAGTGGCATATAGTGCCACTGAGCCGAAATTTGTAACTAGTTTTCAAACTGCCATTGCCAGGAGAGAGGGAGAGTATGCAGATATACAGGCTCCTTGTACAAACTTCAGTTTCATTCCGTTTAATAAAGTTTCACTGGAGATTTTTTTAAAGATTCCACTGATTTCTTTTTAAAAATCTATTTCAGACAGTTTTTCAGAATTTATTATGTACTAAGACCTATGTTAAGAAAACTGAATCACTTAGAAGTGATTTTCCTTTATTCTTCTACTCCTCCCACACCCACACATCCACATGCATCCACTTTCCTTTATTGTATTCTTTCTTCTCCCATGAGTACACCTCAGCCCTTTCCTGGTTCTTCTCATCTTACCCACCTTGATTCAACATCACAAAAGCCAAGAAACTAAGCAGGGCAAAGACAGAACTTACCTTAAGGAGGGGAGAGGAGGGAACACTATACTCATACTCAGATTCCATCACATTCATTCTCTCCCTGAGCCGTGGAAAGAAATTCATCTAAGTGCTTTTTTGCCAACTTCTACAAGTGGTGAAATGCTCAAGTGTTACTCATATGAGTTAGAGATTAACTAGTCACACCATCCTCAGTAACCGATGATAAATGAAGTTATGTTTTCCATGTTAGTCTCAGGTACTCAATATTTTTTCCCCTCAGAAGGTTAGTGAACTTCACCTGAATCCTCTCAGCCCTTTGTTTTCTGGGAAACAGCTTGCCACAAAGAACCACCCCTTTCCTCCTGACTTAGGTAAGACTCGCTGTCCATTCTTCACTCTATAGACTCACAGATGACTCCTCTGTATACCAGTGACACAGCCCAAACACAGAGCTTTCCCCTTGGCCTGAACCTGCTGACATGGCCAGCTTTCCATGCTCTGTTTCATGAGTGATTAGCTCAGCTGTGTATCCCCTAACACCAGTTAGACACAGAAATAAACCTCTCCTGGTTCACACGGGAGAACACATTCATGTGAGTGAGTGTGTGTGGGTGTGGGTGTGTGCATCTGCATGAGAAAGAGAGCTCATGTCCTAGGAGGACAGAGAAAGTTAACCAAATATAAGTAGCACACTTCAGGTTTTGTAACAGAAAGGTCCTGACTGGGTGTTACATGTTGGCATTACCATTGTGGATTCAGGGACACACAGTCTACTTAGATGGAAACATTCCCAGACATCACTGACATTCAGATTCATGCTGAGGACCAAGAGAGTTTTATGTCTGGATCCATCCAGATTTTGATTTTTGAGTTCTTATGTAATTAACGTGCTCTGTGTCTTACTCCTACCACCCATATAGTTAGAAACTGTATCTAACAGAAGCACCCTGTCTTTATTAAGCACCAGTCTCTATGAAAGAAACAGCAGTCTAACAAATAGTGTAATCTTTTACAACCAAATCTTAAGTGCTGCTGAAAAAAACATCAAAAAGAATATTTTTATAACCCACAAGCACACTTCTTAAGACCTTCTCTATTTTTCCCACTCATCTTTTAATAACCAAAAAGCTTTCAGTTGACTTTAAGTATTCTTTCCCTCCATTCCCAAATGCCCAAGCACAGAATAGAGACAACTAGTTAATTACTCCATAATTATCATGTATATCTAACAGGCAAAAGGGCATGTTGGTGACCAAACTGTGTTATAAATGTCATATAATCAAAAAAACAAAACTTTTTAGTGAAGCAGCATGGTAAAGAGAAAAGAACACAGATGAACTTGAGGTTCAAATCCAAGGTCCATAATTTATTAGCAATGTAATTTAACCTCTCTAAGTATGATATGGAAGAGAGACTTACCTTGCTAGATTTGCATGATTAGAGATCATGTATGTGAAGCCCCAGGTACAGCCTGCCTGCCTGGATGTGATACTCAGTGATGGAACCTCACCCCCTGGCCAAGGCTGAGGGGTCCCACATTAAACGAATCAATGCCTTTTCCCAACTTGGGGAGGACTGTGTGTGCTTCATAACTAGTTGCATCTATGCATGCTAAGTCAAATTCTCTCCAGTGAGTGAAATTAAGGATGTAAATCTTGGGAATTGTCAATGGTCAAATTTCCTGCCATATGGAAAAAGTCTGTGCTAAAAAATGAGAATGAAACTGACGCCCAGACAGAAGTCTAGGGAAGGGCTAAGAATTCTGACATTGTTCAAGCCCCTGGCTCCACGTATCCCTCTGTCCGGTTTCACCCTTCATACAGCGTGGCTATGCTGAAGGCTGCGTCTCTGTCATGTGTATTCCCCAGAGTTTCATTAACACAGGCAGCAACTGTTACTCTTCTAATAATAGGCAAGATGTCATTGAGTAAAACAGGGAGAATAAGAATAAACACTCTCTTCCCCATTTTATACCCTACTTAATACTTATTCCTTCACTAATTCTCTACTTTAGGTTGTCTAACAGAAATCCAAGACTATTAAATATAGTTGACCCATTTTTCCAAAAGGCCCTGGCTGGTGTGGCTCAGTGGCTTGAGTGCCGACTTGCAAACCAAAGGGTTGCCAGTTCCATTCCCAGCCAGGGCACATGCCTGGGTTGCAGGCCAGGTCCTCAGTAGGGGGCGTGTGAGAGGCAACCACACATTGATGTTTCTCTCCCTCTCTCCCTCCCTTCCCCTCTTTAAAAAATAAATAAATAAAATCTTTTAAAAATAAAAAAAATGTTTCCAAAAGATGTTTTTTTCTACATACTTGGCTTTCCCTTGTTGGAGTTCTTCAAAGAGTGAATCTCACCTTGACTCTAGTTCTCATTTCCCCACGGGAGCTTTTATAGTAAAGCTGATGGCTTTGATGTGCGTCCAACCCAGGCTGCACAATAAACTATTATATAGGCTGTCACACCTTTCTTTCTTTAGAGATAAAGGAAATGATTTGATTACTTGATTTATACAAATTGCTGCTCTAAAAATTAGTTTTTCCCAATGTAGAAAACAAGATCATATTTCATACTTATCTGGCTTAGCCTTTTTAGCTTTCAAGGGTCTCCAACTGAATGTTGACATGTACAATAGCAAAACACTACAGCATACGTAAGAAATTTCAGACTATGCACACAATAATACATTTATTTTGCCATCCTGCATCCAGAGTTATCATTAAGAGTTGTTTTCAGGGACTTAAAAACCAAAAGAATCAGAGATAAGAACGAGATACCTCAGTACTTACAAGCAAACACTAAACCATTCTGACTTGCTATGGTCTGGGCAGCACGTAGGTTAACAGCCAAACCTTTAACAGTAACGTGTTTCATGGAGAGAATGTACTGAGAAATAAACCACTGTAAACAAACTGCAGCCTACACTCAAGACACCAAAAGGAATAAAAACAAGGACAAAAACACAGATCATGCCACTACACACCCCTGTTGTGCATAAGATGCTCCTGAAATGAGAACCCTGCCACCAACAGTGGTACTTTTTACAGAATTTAAAGCTGTCTAGAATTTAAAGCTGTAAAAGGTTTATACTTTTGATTACCTTTAAAAATATTTAAGCAGATTGTTTATAACACTCAGAAAACTTATTAGAATCTTCCTCTGTTTCATAATTAAAATAAAATATGGACAGCCAATGAGACTTTGCCTTCTTTGTCTAAAAGTAGTCACTGCTTTGATCCCTAGCCAGGAAAAGCAAGCGTTTGTATGCAAACGTCTCCTCAAAGCCCTGTCTGTTTCCCCTCCACCTACCCAGAGGTCATTTGCAAACGGTTCTCATTTACCACCATGGCTTCCTGCAGCTTCTCCTCACGTGAGGGCATCCTCTGACCACGCAGGGGAGGAAAGGCACAGACTGGAGGTACCAGGACGTGAATGCTCCAGGAGCAGCCCTTAACTAATGAGGGTAGGAATTGGTGCATAACCTCAAACTCCTCATCACTCAGGGTGACATGCAGAGGCTCATTCCGTCCCATCTCAGAGGGTAAGATGGTCTTCCCTCCCTTCCCTGTCTCATATCCTCACTCCCTCACAAGTGCCTCCTAGAGTCACCTCCCAAAGAAACGACTTGCACTCAAATCCTTATCTCAGCATGTGCTTTGTGGGGAGCCTGAACACAGGCCACCTCCCAGCAGGTGGGTTTTTACCCAGCATGTCTCCCTTCCCTTCTTATCACCTCCTTCCTACTTTCACCACCCAAACTGTATAAAGAAAGTTTATCCACACAATTCTTTAAAAAAAAATAGTTGATCTCTATTACATTGAGAAGAGAAAATCAAGAATAATGAACCATCCCTTTTGCTATCCACAAAGACTTCACTTTTAGCAATGCACCCACACAAACACACTCACACCAATCTGGAAGTCACATAAAAGAGCAAGTAGATTCTTCTTATAAATATAGGAAGAACATCCAATTGTATCTGTAAAGCTGAGTTAATGATAAAGGCATTCCCATAGAGAGATACTCAGTCAATACTCATTCACAGGTGAACAGATTAAAGAATGAATGAATGAATGAATGAATGAATGAATGACTACCTTCCAGCTGCAAAACTGAGCACCTGATTCATGAAAGCAAGATAAAAATTGGAAAGGCCATTAAATGGAATGTAAGGATCCAAGTAGAAGAGCCTAGCTCCAGCTCCCTCGCTTACAACGTAACATACACAATGTTACATTACCTCTGTGCTTCAAACTGAATCAAGAGGGTCAGACATGCCAGAGCTTTGGCTCACAAGGCAGGACAGCAGGACTGCAAATCAAGTTCACTAGTATCTGACACAATATTTAGCAAATCACAATCTGTACTGGAGTAAATTTCAGGATGATATTTGTGCCTTACAGATTATTAGAATAAAAGGAAATGGCCTTGAAATTGTAGTTACCTGAGGACCTTCAGCTATTATTTGTTTTCCTTAAAGAAAAAGAGTAATCCAAACCCCGCTGGGAAGTTTGTTTTTTTTAATAGTACAAAGTTTTATTCAAAATGAACCCTTAGGTAGAAAGTCAACTTTTATATATTCATTTATTCAATCAACAAATATTTATTGTGCAACCAGTATTGTTCAATGTACTAGGGATGCAGCAGTGAACACAACAGACATAAAACGCCAGACCTCCTGGAACATACTGTAAAATTGCTGTGTAATTGAAGGGTACATGTGAGCTGGGAGAGGCAAAAGGAATGGTCTCTGGGACTCTTCATTATGCGTAAAAGGCCAGTTACTTGTGTAACTGCAGGTACTATCTGCCCCCACCCCTTTCCTCCAGCTTCGGATGCTGTAGGTCTCAAGAAAGAAAATCAGAATTTCAATAAGTACTCCAAACTGCTTGATGCTGGTGATTCTCAGATGGTCATCGATAAACATATTTGATGGATACCCCCACTGAACTAGAACCTGAGAAATTTATGAAGTATAATTAGAAGTATGCTTTGTGTCAAAGTGATAGTTAAATAAAGCAAAGTATTAAACCTCCTATCTTAGGCCTTAAAAGTATTCATCACAGTAAACTGAGCAAATGCATACTTGTTAGTTGCTCCTCAAATGAATTCCTAGAGTGCTTGACACACACTTACCCTAAGTATCTATTTCTGCCAGAGTTTCCTACTCTCAAGTAGCTGTTCATCAAAGACGAGAACTGTGATTTATATTAGTCTTTAATCTATGGTGCTACCACTGTACTTGTCATAGGGTAGACACAGAATGCTTGTGAAATCTTTGAAATAAATGAGATGATGAGTGAATAAACAAATGAATTCACAAGTAAATAAACCAGACTGTCTTGCATTTCTCATCTGGCAAATGATCTTTCTACATGATGTCCAACTTCCCTTCCAAATCATTAAACCTCGAAAGAAGAAAAACAAAGAGAAAACCAGCCAAATATTAACTGCTGCTTCCAAAACTCTGCACCCCAAAAATACAGATTACTCTTTACCACATGGTTTGTAAATCCTGGATTTGGCTACATTTCCAATCAAATCTGCAAAAATATATCTATCAAAAAGAAAGCTTGATATAATGCAGATTATAAGAGTTCGCTTGTCCTCCATCACCAGAATTATAGTTTCCACAGCACATCCTCTTTCCATGGAAAAGACTTTCAACCTTTAAAGTAATTCCAAGAATTTGATAATAACCAGGCTCCCTCTGGTTATTTACTTGGTATTACTGCCCTCTGCTGGATAGAACTAGAAGTTTTCACATAAAGTTTTCCAGACTCCTGGCTAGGAAGGGACTTTCAAAAATATCCTTTTTTGTAAATGTCCCATAGTTGTTTTATCCACCCATCTTCTAATGGACACTTGGGCTGCTTCCATATCTTGGCGATTGTAAATAATGCTGCAATGAACATAGAAGTGCTTATGTTCTTTCGAATTAGTGTGTTGGGTTCCTTCAGATATATTCCCAGGTTAGAATTCTACTTGGCCATAAAAAAGAAGAAAATTTTACCCATTTGCAATGGCATGGATGGACTTAGAGAACATGCTAAGTGAAATAAGCCAGTCAGAGAAAGATAAATGCCATATGATTTCACTTACATGTGGAATCTAATGAACAAGCTGAACTAACAAGCAAAATAGACTCATAGATGGAGAACAGGCTGACAGCCAAGGCAGGGTGGTTAGGGGTTGAAGGGATTGAGCAAAAAGAAAAGATTCAAGGACATGGACAACAGTGTGGTGATTGCGGGGTGCAAGGGGACCAAATGGTAATGAAAAAAAATACAATAAAGACTAAATTTTAAAAAACCAAAATATTCTCATGTATTCAAAACCAGGGCTAAGACTAGGGATTAGTTTTTATTTTTCCCTTGCCTTAAGCCTCCACCACATCTTAGCACAGCATTGCTACTAACCCTGCTTTTACTCAAAATTGCAGCATTTTGCTCACTGTGAATTATTATACATTAATTCCAATATTTTAATATTGCATTAAAATATTGTTTACCTTGATTAATGAGCCTTTTGTATCACCTTAAATTTTTCACCTGAGATGAGTGACTCACTCCTCGACCCAGCCCTAGTCCTGATCATATCACCCCCACAATACCGTCTCCACGTGGCTCCTCAGCTGTGTTTGAACACTTCAGGAACAACTCTGCTCACTAGGTCAAGGTTCCCTAAACCAGGCTCCCACAGGGCCGTGGCCCTTTTCTTGCATAATCACTAGACAAACATCCATCTTCCACTCTAGGCTGTGAGCTCTGTGAAGGCAGGAAGCATATGTGGTATTTGTTCTGAGCATGGGATTTCCAGCCCCTAGTGAAGATCCACCACACTGCAAGCCTCTGTAAACATAAGTCAGATGAAAAATAAACATGCTCCTAGGGCAAGAAGGAAGGCTATGTGGTAGACTTTTCCATCTTTGGACAACTCTATCAGGAAGACCTTATTACAGAGAAAGGTCATAACAGGGACTCTGACAGCTGTCACTTACTGGTCACTTGCTGCATGTCGGACTTTGGGTTAAGTAATATATGGTCTTATTTAATCTGTACAGCCACCTTATGCTACATGTACCTTTATCACCCCCCAGTTCAATAGGAGAGACATCTAAGTCTTAGAGAAATACAGAAATCAGAAAAATTGCTTCCGGTAGCTTTCCCACTGGTTCTAGAACTTTTCCTCAATAGCACTTTCATAGATCACATAAAAATAATTCCAATTCCCACCAAAAAAGGGTTATATATGTTATGTGAAAGGCATTATAGTAACATCTCAAAAAGATAGGAAGGAGAAGTAGAATACATTTCTCCCTGGGATCTTCAGTCTCAAAATATGGAGGTTTTTTTAAAGTATACAAATGATAATTTAAAAATATAAGGCTTATTAGAGTCAAGGTAAAAAGAGAAAGCTAAATGAGCGAGCAGGTACAATTTGGTTGGGGGGACCAATCCCGTCATAGGAGGTAGCAGCACACCAAACACGCCTTGAAGGAGAGAGAGAATATCAACAGGCAGCACTAAAGGTGAGAGGAGAGGGAGAACAGCTCAGAAAGAGGCGGAAGTCCGAGTGCGAGGAGAGCGGCAGGAGGTGCTGGCTGAGGGGAGGGGGGCGCTGTGGGGGTATGTCGGTACAGGAGTCTTCCAGTTTGCCTACAACTCGGCACATGTGAAAACCAACAGCCACAGGGCGGTGAGGCAGGCTGGAACATACCGACGAGGGCTCCCCAAGCCAGGGTGGGAATCTGCACTTAAGTATATCCTACTAGAATGAAAGAAAGTTCTGGACCAGAGGAGTACCATGATGTTCAAACCCTCCCCCACCACCACCCCTCAACCAAAAGCCATCGACTCAGGCTTCTGGTAGTTCCTTGGGCCAATAGTGATACCTCATCCATCTATACTATTACTGCTTTTAGGCTTTGTTATCTGCTGGAACCACAAAGGGACGCAAAAGGGTCTGGAAGCTTTGTTTGGGTAGGTGAGGGCAGCCCCTGTAGCCGCTCAGCCAGCCAAGGCAATGGTGGAGGCAGCAGTGCCCCCCCCCCAACACTGCTCTCAATGGGCCTGTGTCGGAACAACAGAGTAAGCAGTGCACGGGCACCTTGGGGGTAGCAATTTGGGTGGAGCCGGGACATGGGCTCTCCAGGTCCCACCATGTGAAAGGCACTAACATCTATCTGTACGCACACCCAACCCAGGCACTTAGATCCACAACAGAGCTAATCGGGAATCCTCGGAAAACCTTGATGTGGTTCCCTGTGCAGAACGATGGCTCAGAAAAGAATATGGTTTAGTCAGTGACAGTCACAAAAATAATTTTTTTCTAAAATCAGCAAATAACTTGGAAGTTATTAAAATCACTGAAAAATGATGTATAGAATTTATAGCACTTGTTTTATGACTTAGTTTAGTTAGAGAATAAGAAATAAATGTATCATTTATTTATGCATATAAGCATAGTAGTTGTTGGCTATTTTAAATATCACTCAGGT
The DNA here is from genome assembly GCA_007922815.1 of Macrotus californicus. NCBI lineage: Eukaryota > Metazoa > Chordata > Mammalia > Chiroptera > Phyllostomidae > Macrotus > Macrotus californicus. The sequence continues at coordinate 11,134 of VMDR010007602.1, forward strand.
TTATAGGCATTCATTTACATGGAGACAGGTGTCTGTCAGGGAGGGCCTAGGCAGCCTCCTCAATGATAGCTGACCTGACCTGGGTACACCCCTGAGTCCTATTCCACTGAGCTCTCTGCTGCAATATTGCCAGCCAACTCCCCTAACACGGCACATTGATATAATATGAACGCTTTTTCCTTCAGAGATGGAACAACTATCACCAGAACACAACGGCTTTATTAATTAATTAACTTGCCTAAAGTTTAGGTAAGATGTACTCATTCATTTTAAAAAGTGTAACGATCGAAGGCCTGCTACGTTCCAGGTACTGTGCTAGACTCTGGGGACACAGTAATGAGCGACGGGTAAGCAAAGGAATCTACAGAGGAAAATACGCCAACCCAGTCTTCAAGCGTAGGAACAGCTTTCCCAAGAAAGTGGTCTCAACACTGAGACCTGCAGTGTAAGAGTGGACGTTAGCCAGGCTCTGGTGTACGGGAACAGGAAGTAAGCAGAGGAGGGAGGGAGAAAGAACAGTACGTGAAAAGCCCTGGGCGAGAGAAAAGAGAAAGTGCAGTCCTTTGGGGGAACTGTGGTTGTTTTTAAGGCTGGAACATTGAGCACAAGGTGGGGAACGGTGAGAGACAAGGCCAGGATGGAAAGCGAGGCCCAGTTCAACACGGGCTTTGTGAGCCAATTCACAGGCCTGGGCTTTATCGTGGAAGAAATGAGAGGCACAGAGAAGAGTTGAGAAGAGTGATGTGATCATACCTTCATTTGAGAAAAGCACCTCAGCTGCAGCACAGGGACCAGATGGGAGAGAGGGAGACTGGAAACAGACAAGGGAGGAAGCTTGCTGTGGTAAGCGGACATCCAGAATTAAATGAATGGCGGCAGTTGAGAGGAGTGCTACAAACACTGCTTATTAGGAAGCACTGGAAGGCTTTGGCGATTGATGGATGGTGTTATGAAATGAATGTCTGTGGCCCCCTCAAAATCTCTATGTTAAGACCCTCAACCCCAGTGTGGCTGGATTTGAAGGTGGGGCCTCTGGGGAAGTAACTCAGGTTAAATGAGGTTGTGAGATTGGGACCCTGAAACTGAACTTGCCAGCACCTTGATCTTTGACTTCCCAGATTAAAGAAATGTGAGAAAATAAGTTTCTGTTGTTTAAGCCGGCCAGACTGTGACATTTTGTTACAGCACCCCAAGCAGGCTAATACAGATGGAAATTCACAGATGGAAGGAGTCAAATGGAACATCCAGGGCTCCAGCTTGATCACTGGCTGGCTGGGAGCTCCAGCCACTGATGGAGAAACAGACTTTTGGGGAAGGATGCACTCAGTTCTGGGCAGATAGCTTTTGAGAGTTTATGGAAGATCCTTGTGCAGATGCCCAGTGAGCAGTCAGATATACAAGTCTAGAGCCTGGGGTGGCGGGCACCAGGGGAGAGTTACACCCGAGATACCGATTTAGGAATAATATGCACATAGATGATAATGAGAACCTTAAAAATTAATGATATTTCTCAGGAAGTGTATGAGGATGAGTGAGAAAAACTGAGGACCTGAGTCAAAAGATGACCCAGATTTAAAGAATGGGGAAAGGAAAAGAACTCTTAAGAAAGATTAAGGACAAAAGGAAAAACAAAAAGGATAGTGAACAAAGTAAAGGAAAAAAATCAAGAAGGAAAGCATGAGCAATAGAGTCAGATGTTAGTGGGAGATTAAGCCAGACAAGGACAGAGAAGGGATTCCTGGGTTTAGCACAAGGCAGAGACTGATGACCTGGAACAAGGACATTCAGTGGAGCGCTGGGCAGCGGGGAGTGCAGTTGGGGTGCAGAGAGTTAAGGACTGAATTAGCAGACTGAACTCTGAGAGAAATGGAAGCAAAACAGCATGAGAAAATAAGGTCAATGTATATTTATGAATTTTTTTAGCACTGAGTTGTAATTTTTAAAAAATAGATGTAAATTGTAAGACAGAATTCATTGGTAGAAGGCATAAAGACATACTTTATTTGCGCGACGCTATTTTTTAAATTAGGTTATTTGGCAGGTTAGAAATGAAATCACATTTCAACCTCATGTGGAACTAGATTGGTATATTTTGTTTAGATTAGGTTTTAATAGAAACAAAGCCTTGTGAATCTCTGAAGTTTCAAAACTGTTACTTTTGTTTATTTGTAAAGTGACTTGGAAATAACTATAAACACCCTCTGAAACCAGGCCGGTTCCAGTAAACTTATCTCTGTGTATTGTAATATTGGTTTTCATTATTGTTATTCAGAGGCAATAACATTCTGTACATTATTAGAAACAAATGATCTGTATGAGCCCAGAACATCTCTCATCTATTGTTGAGATAGAAATCTCTGGATTATAGTAAGAGCCTAGGAAGAAACTGACCCTGCCCCTGTCCCTCTCCTCCTCTTTCTGTCCTTCAGTAATCATTCAGATGTGAAGAGCCCTGAATCAGCAGCTGGCAACATCATAGCTAGTGTTACATGAGATGCCTCTGCTTACCTGTGAGTTTTAATTCCTCTACAAGAAGTCCCTCCCTGCTCTCAAATGATCAAATGTGAAGAGTGAAGGGTGTCACTCTCTTCCACCCTCCAGAGTCCAGAACTTATCCCATCTAGGCCCCAAATACTGGTTCACTTTCCCTCTGATCTTTTTATGCTTCCCTCACGTCCAGCCAGACATTATCCAACAGTCATGCAGGAGAAACCCACTCTAACTGCTCATGCAGACTTCCAAACTATCTGTCTTTGCCAGGTCTTAGCTTCAAAAACACAAAACTTAAAAGTCAACTCCTCTTTTACCCACAGTTGGCTCCATGTCAGCCCGCCCCCACGGCATGATGGTGAATCTCATGGGACATCAGGCTGACGCAGAGTTACAAAGTACATGGAGGGGCAGGAGTTTGGGGTTTGTTCACACCTCCAAACTTTATCTTGTGCCACTTAAGAAAATAAAAGAAAAAAGAGAGAAAAACAAGGAAAAACAGCACTTGGATATAATAAGAAAACTTAAAGCACCCACCGACCAATATCGTAATCACTGGGGGCGATTGTGGTATACACATCTTTTCAATTCATTATCTGTTTACATGCATGTGTTTCTACTATGCCTATCTTTTACCCCCTATAGGTGAAAACTGGCTTCATTTCATTCAGTTGTTCACATATCCCTCGAGTAACAACATCATTCATTTCTGAGAAATCTTGCTATGTGAAAAAAGTCATTTTTAAATTTTCATTAATTTTAATGGGAAAAATCATGATACATTCCACCCCAACCTATGATAACCAATTTTCACATTGGTAACCGAAAAATGAAAACAAGTTATATAAGCAATGGACAATAATATTTCGAAGGATATGAACATGTTTTGCACATTGAAATGTAAAATAAAGACTAATAAGTCACAAAGTGAGGAAGAAGAGACTTGATGGTGGGCACTGTGTGGGGACAGTTGTGAGGGAGCCATTCTTTTGGATGGTGAGCTCTCTCTGTGCCACGTTCTCGACGTGGAAAGAGCACACAAATGTGCCATATTTTCATCCCACTTGATCAGTGAACATACACAAAGCAATCATTTTGGAATCACCAAACACGGTGTCCAGTTCACTGCTTCATATTGTATTATTTTATTAGAAACTATCTGTTGAGAAAATTGGTGAGTGTTCATTAGCCTAAAACCACAGGAAAAATAATTACATTTTAAGAGTTGTCTGAAAAGGCATATAGCTGTTAATAAAATCATTATGGGAAAAAAAATCATTAAATGAACAGTCATTATACAAACTAAATCTATACATGAAAACATCATTTTATGCCAGTAAATATGATTCTGCATCAGTATTTTAAATGGTTGCATAAATTCTATTCTTAAATTGTGCCATAATTCATTTAAATAGTTTCCAATTGTTGGGCATTTAGCTGGATTTTTATCTTTCAGGTCTCATTGTTATGAACAACACTGTAGATGAACATTCTTGTGGATAAGTCTCCTCGGAGGTGCTTTATGTGCAAGTGTTACCTTTGACCTGGAGCTAGATCCCAATTCTTCTGTTTCTCAAGTGAGTATTTTTTCCCTACACCAAATCGAGGGGACTTGAATCACATGAGATTTGCCACATACGGATTCTAAGAAACAAACACTGAAAGATTCCTGTGAACACAGTTTATGCTGATTGCTCGGTTCACATGAAGGCAATTCTCACTCTACAGTGACTACCTGATAGTCTATAAAATAATAAGCCTTTTGAGACATAGAATCAAGGAAAAAATGTAGTTCTTGTTTGATTTACATTGTCCTAATGGCTTGAATCAGGAATCCCTTCTCGATGCTTCAATAATTCAACGTCTGTGGGCCAGAGACTAGGAATTTTCCAACTTTCCTTTCTTAACAAACTAAGGACAAAAAACTGTGTTGTGCTCAAAAGAATGCCTGGCTTTAATTTTCCTGCCTTTTTCTTTTTCTTTTTATTGAGTCATACAGTTAATTAATGTGAAGAAACTCGGGTAAACCACATGGCCACAGTGGTCTCTCTCACACACACACACACACACACACACCACCTGGGTAACTATTTGCACACAAAAGCAAAAATGAACCTGGAGACAAATGTAACTGAAGCAAGACTCCATGGTCTTTTAAAGATATAATCTAATCTAGATAGAACAGTAATACTGAATGTGTTTTTATATACAAAGAAATAAATGACCTCAACTCCACATTTCCAATTCAGACATGACATTTTCCTGATGAAGCACAGGGCCTGGACAAGCAGGATGCTATGTCCTAAACACGTTTTCTGTAGATGCCACCGACCCATCTCAAATCGAACAAGGTCCCTTAGCTACTTTCTCCAGTACTTCATGCAAAATACACAGCATATTTATGCAATTTATCCATCTTGTTCACAAAGAATAAAGTTTATGTATATTCTGTCAACACAGTACAGAATTAGTGAGGTGAACTGATTTTCCATTTATGGTCTCTGGAGTTGATTTTCTTGAAAAAGAGATGTGTTTGGACATAATCTTCATAAACAGCAAATTAATGGCCATTTCACTTTCCTTTGTTCTCTACAAGGACGCAGGCAGGGGCAGCAAAAGTTTCCCCAGACAGAGACGTGGAAATGCCAAAGAGATGTTTCTGTTGCTTAATGGACCACTGGAGTGCGCAGTTTCCGCAACCCACAACCTCCAGAGCAATCACCAGCAACTTCCAGCAATATCTGTGGCAGCCAGAGGCAGAAAGCGTATCTTTCCCTCCCACTTGTGCATTCTCCACAAATGCCTCTCAATGACAGCACTTAGGAGAAAGTCAGCTGGCAAAGGAGCCTGGGGGATGTAGTTTGTAGGCTCCCACAAGTAGCCTGCAGAACCAAACATGGAAGAGCAAGTGTTCAGCTTGGAGGTAACAGATAGATAACTGGTACTTTTCTAAACTGAAAAACAGAAGCAGAAAAATAAAATAGAATTAAGGAATTCAGAGGAAATACTGACAAGGATATTAGCTAAAACAGCTTTTTAAGTAATGATTAACAAATTCAAAAAATAAGAGAAGGTATAAAATGCATACAACAGAACATGGTATTTTCCAAATAAGGGAACTTTAACAAAAGAAAGAGTTCTTGAAAATGAAAACTGTCATAACCAAAATTAAAAAGTTCAAAAGAAGGTTGGGAAGATTAGGTAAAAAAAATCTCCCATGAAGTGTTTTTTTAAAACTGATCAAAAATACAGAAGAGACAGAGAAATTGGAGTATCTTTTGAGAAGTTTTGTCATTTGAATAACAGAAATTCCAGAAAAAGAGAACCAAGTAAAGTAGAAGGGAAACTCTAAGAGATAGAAGAAAATTTCTCAGAATTGAAGAAAGTGAATCTGTAGTTTGAAAAGGTCCACAAGGCACCCAAAACACCGTGGAATGTCATCATAAAATATCAGCACACCAGGAATAAAAATAAAATCCTAAGAGTTTAAATAGAAAAAAAGGAGGGCACCGTAAGGACTCAGAAATAAGAATGTCATCAGACAGCTGGAGGGCAAAAACAAGGCGGAGCATAGAAAAACATCATCAAAATTCTGAAAAAAAAATGTCCAACTTAGAATTCTTTCCCACCCACATTATCAAACCAAAGATAAAATAAAGAATACAAGGCACCCCTCAGACGATATATCTCCTGTGCTTTGTTGCCCAGAAAGCTATTGTAAATACCAGCAAAGGCAGAAAGCAAAACAGGAAGTCGTAAGGTTCAAAAAACTAAGACAAAAATTAAAAAAAGGTGAGGGGAATTTGGAAGAGAGGAGTTCCTGGGTGGCAGCTCTTAAGAGATCAAGCCACCCAGATTGGCTCGGGGTGATAAGCACTCCACGAGAGCTGCTCCCATGGGGAAAAGCTAATCGATCATCTGATGGGTGTGGCCACACAGAAAGGGCATTTACCAATCTGTCAGAATGTTTGGGAAAGAAGTAATGATGGGCACATACAAAATGAAATACGTAAAAAGAAACACAGCAATTACAAACTCCAGGAAAAATAAAACATAAAAAGTTATAAAAGAAAGAACTGTAATCATATTATAATTCATGCCAATATTCTGAGCAATATTTACATAATCAAAACAATGTAAACAGTGAATATTAATTTCATCAAAATGTATAATATGTTTATTTTACAAGGATGGGAAGAGAAGCTAGATGGGTTGCTGGGAGCTATGGTGTTGAGGGACGTCAACTTTTCTAGTAGAAAATCAATACTTAAAACTGAAAAACTAAGGAATAAAATTTATGCACGAGGATCCATTTTACAGACAACAAAATGAACACTTTTAAATTGTAACAGGTTACATACACACTGCTGACTGTGGTGGGACTCCAGGGCAAGTCTGCTGCGCTTCTAACCCCTCTATGCACTGCTTCTGCCTCACGGGCAGTGTCGTCTTCTATATCTTGGGTGTTTGGGAAGTAAAGCCTACTCCTTAAGGTGTGCATTTCTAATGCCACGGAGTCCCACATAATGTCAGGTTAGGGATATTACTCAGAAATATTGCAGAGAAGAATTGTACCAAACCATTCGTCAGCATAATATGCTAATACAAATAGTACATGTTTTGGCCTGCATCTTCTGAGAATAAACTATAATACCGAAATCGTCCTAGAATTTTTGGAAATCATTTTAAAATAAATTATTCTCATTTTTTACTTCTAAAAAATGAATAATACTAATTAAATTTTTGTTAATGATTTGATGCCATTGCTTTTATAGCCTCACAGAAATGTCATCTTTTTCTTATCACAGGCTTCTTTAGAGGAATTTTAAAGCCTAAAGCAGTAGTTCTTTGCCATCTGTATATTGCAATCCCCTGGGAAGTTTTTAAAAATACTTATCCCAAAGTCCCACTACAGACCAATCAGAAAATCAGAATTTCTAGGTGTTTCAAAAGTATCCCAGGTGATTTTCTAATGTAAAGCCTGTGTTGAAAACCACAAGGCTAGAACAGTGATCCTCAAAGCATGGTTCCTGGATCAGCAGCACCATCACGCCCAGGGAACTTGTCGGAAATGCAGACACTCAGCCCTGACTCAGACCTGCCGAACCAGGTACTCTGGGAGTGGGTGCCAGCAATCTGTGCTTTAACAACCCCTCCAGGTGAGTCTGATGCACACTTGTTGTTAGTTTCCAAGTGCCCTCATAACAAATTACCAGAAACTAGATGGCTTCAAGCAAAAGGAACTTATTTTCTCACAGTCCTGGAAGTGCTGGCAGGACCGCATTCTGCCTGAAGGCTCCTTCTGTTCCTTGCCCTTCCAGCTTCTGGTGACCTCCAGCATTCCTTGTGCCTGCATCACTATGATCTCGGCCTCCAGCTTCACAAGTCCTTCTCCTCTGTGTGTCTGTCTTATCCTCTCTGTCTCCTATTAGGACACTCGTCATTGGATTTCTGGCTCATCTAGAGATCCCTAATTATACCTGCAGAGACACCCCTTCCCCTCACAGTCACAGGTTCTGGGACATATCTTTTCGAGGGGCCACCATTCAACCCACTGCAATGCTCCAGTTTTAGAAGCACTAATAGAAGAGGAATGAATAAGGGATTCCCCAACAAAAGATATTCTTTTCATTTTTCCCCCTCATAGTCTTCATAATTCATTCCCCTCTCTTCTTTTATCTAATTAATTGTTATATTTTTCTATTTTCTTCCCAGTGTTTACCCATTTTCTCTTTATGTACATTCCCTCAGGAAGCATGTCTCCAATTCCTTGACTGTTCTCCCTGGAGTTTTGTTCACACTGGAAACTTTGCTACTCTATTTTAGCAGAAAATTCAGGGCATTCTCCAAAATGAAGCTGCCTCTCTCAGATGAAATATCAGAAAGCATACTGTACACAAAGTGTGATCAAACTGATTTTATAATTAATACTAGAGGCAACAAATTCTATATATAATTAAGAATTCTAAAATTTTACCATGGTAACTAGTGCCCTCTCATGGCCAATATAGGAACTGAGAGTAAAAAAATAAACACTTGCTGATTAAACGTATGTTGAACATCTAAAGTGTGTCAGACACTGTAGATGTTTATGTGAAAAATCTAGACAAATAAACTACACATCCTGCCTTCAGTTATCCAACTTTTTCCCACATACTATTTCTGAAATTCCATGATAATCTTTGATTGAAATATTTATTTCACTAGAAAGTCTATGAAAAGTATTTCAAGTTCATTTGACTAACAATGCAGACTTTCCAAAGAGCAAAATTTTTCTTGCCCAAAAGGTACCATATTTTGCCATGTACTCCCATATATAATGCACACCTACATTTTTGGACCAAACTTTCAGGAAAATAATCGTTTGTTTTAAGTTATATATACTACCCATGTATAATGCGCATCCTTATTTTTCCTCTCAAAAATTTGGCCAAAAATTGGTGCAGTTTGGTGCAGTTTATCTGTTTTGCAAGTTATGATGCAGTTTTCAAGCTGTGGTTTCTGTTTCATTTCTCATTGCGTAGAGCCTCTTTGTGCTTAAATGCAAGTGATCTCAGATATGATCGAGAGAGCTGATATGGATAAGTAAGCACTGTATCAGTGATGAGTGACTATGCTTACTTTCTAGGCGATTCCAAAATTTCTTATCTGTTTATAAACCATCAATGTCCTACGTTTCAAGAAGGCAACTTAGAATCTGAAAAACTAAAGTTTTGATACACTAAATGAACATAAATTTACTTTTCATGTTCACAGAGATTCAAACAGTAGAAGTACATTAACAATTTAGCTCAAAAATTTACATTAGGGCTTTAAAGTCAGACAGATCTTGATTCAATCACCATCTCCCTGGCTTGTCTGTTGTAGAATTGGGCAAATTATTCAATAGCTATGGGTCAATTCCATCACCATTAACATCGCATAAATAATAGGACTTCCCTCACAGGGTTATTGTGAAAATTACATGTGTTAATGCATGTAGTCTACTTATCTGTTGCCACATCACAAACAACTCAGACTTAGTGGCTTCAAACAGCAATTTTATTTTGCTCATGATTTGGTGGGTCAGGACTTTAGTAAGGTTTGGCTAGGCATTCATCTCTGCTGCACAAAGCATCTGCTAAGTGATTCCACAGAGGATCCACTTCCAAGATGGGCTCGGGTAGAAGAGCACCCAGGGCTATGGGCCAGAAGCCTCAGTTCCTCTCCAATGGGCTCTCCACAGAACAACCCGGGCTCCCTCACAGGCTGACAGGTTCCAAGAGTTCATGAGGCTTGAACAGAAGTTGGAAGGCCTTTTTCTTTTCACTTAGCCTTAAATATCAGAGTGTCACTTCCACTGCATTCTACGGATGCAGCAGGTCACAAAAGCCAGCACAGATTCAAGGAGAAAACAATCAAACCCCACTGGTCACTGCATGGAGCAGGAAAAATGTATGGTCATCCTGAATCTGCTGCACACACGGTGTTCAACATAATAACCACTGCACTCTGAGCTGTTACCGTCCGTAGAGTCACTACTAAACCAAACGCAGGACACGAGATAGCGTTAGTTTTCGAATATCAGCATGGGAACATAAACTAAATGGCTTTGATTTCCTGATAGAAGTTTTGTCAATTTTTAACTCCATATTGCTCAAGGAATATTTTTTCAGGCCTCTGCAATAATCACAGCCACCATAGATGTTAACGAGTTTTCCAGAGATGTGTGAATCCCAGCAAAGCTAGGATTTGTTGACACATTTTTAAAATAGTCATTTGTCTCTAGATTTCTCAAGAAACATATTATGAAGCATTCCCTATACCAGCTGTCACTTGTAATGTCTGTCAGGCAGAAGATGGGGAGGTGAGGAAGAGCTTCCTCAAACTATTAAACCCTTTCCTCTCTTCCCAGCCCCTCCCAGCACTCTGCTTCCATGGGATAAAACTAAATAACTGGTGACCTAAGTGCCTGAGAGAAGAGGATGTGTGTCCCACCTTGACAAAGTATGGATGGCCTACTGAACCACCTTCCAATCCCATTTTTGAAAAGGGAGGAGAGGAAATTTAGAGTGACAATAAAAACTGTCTTCAAATACCTAAAGCTGCCATATAGTAAAAGCAAACTTAATCCCAAAGCAAAAAATAAAAAAATTAAAAAACTTGAATTAGTATGCAGAAGTCACAGGAAAGCAAAAAAAAGCTTTTCTTAGTTCAAGAAAAGCAAACATGTTCTTTCTCTCATAGCTCTTCAAAAATGGAACAGGATGCCCGAGGAAGTAGCATCTTTCTGACCCCTGGAGGACTGGCAGCAACATTTGAATAACTACTTGGTGGGTATGTTACAGACAGGATTCTTGAAACCTTTGGTCAGGAACAGGTTAATCATATCATGTCTACTATCCTCCAGCTCTGGGAGTATGTAATTTAAAGTCTAAATGAAATTCAGTTCCTGTTTTACTGACTTTTTTAAAATCTACAATTCTATAATCTACATGAAAAAGTCATGTTACTATATAATCTATTAACCATTGCTTTGCAGGTGGGCAACTCATTGGCAAATCTGCAGTTCTATCCAACAGAATTTGGGAGAGAAGCAACTCTTGCCAGTAACTGTAGTATGTGACCCTAAGGAGTACTTACTGGAAGAACCATCCTACTGTACCTCTGGGTTTGTGTCAAGGTCAAAAGTCTAAAGGTGCCATCCAAATAAATGAAAACAGAGACAGATAGGAATTGGACATGAAAAGAAGTGACATCTATTGGTTTGGGGGTACAGAAAAGCTGATGCACAAGAAAACTCTGCCCTGGGTGTGTCAGAACTAGGTAAGAGCCAGTCTTGGCATGTTAACGGAAGTGCTTGAACCATCAAGCTGTGAAAGGGCTTTGGTGACAAGGGGAGCAGTTATCACAAGACTGAAGATCACCATAAAACATTCACACAGGAAATGTGCCTTATTCTTACAGAAGAATAATTAGAATGTTAACTCTCATTGGTGAGATCACCAATGGCCTCTATGTTGCCCAAATCAGTTGCCACCCTCTGCCCTAATCTTATTTCTTTCAGCAGCTTTTCACACAGTTAATTATTTCTCTTGCTTTTCTTAAACTCTTTTCTCTCTTGATTCCAAAACTCCACACTTCACCTGTTTCTTCCTCTCTCTGTGTATCCCTTCCCAGTTAGTTTTCTTTGCTGGCCCTTCTCTGTGACATCACCTCTAAGGGTTGAAGTCCCCAAGATCCCATAATGACAACTATTCTTCTCCCATATCATTAAATACCACCTATACCACCTGAATACCTACCATTCCCAAATATATATCTTGAGACCAGAATCTCTTCTTAGAGCTCCTTCATCATATATCAACTGCCTACTTTGCATTTCTACTTGTGCATTGTACACATCTTAAATTCAACATGTAGAAAACATATTAATTATGCCCCTACCCATACTGCTCCTTGTACTCCCAATGCCTCCACAAATCCACAGCTAAGTCCTCTCTTAGTAAATGGAATCACCATATAACCAGTTGTTCAGTCAGACACTCAAGTATCATTCTCAACTCCTCATTCTACCATACCCAATCTTCATTACCAAGTTCTGTTGAATCCACATACAAAACATATCTGGAATACCCCCACTACCAACCTTTTTACTGCCAGAACCCTAGTGCAAGCTACCTTGGATACTGCAGTGGTCTTCCTAACAGCTCTCTCCATCCGCACCTTGACAATTCTCAACCCACTCTCAACACAGCAACTGCTGTAATTCTTTTGAAAAATAATTTTTTTCACCAATTCAAAAGAACCTATACACCCCAATGTTCATAGCAGCATTATTTACAATAGCCAAGTGCCGGAAACAGCTTAAATACCCATCAATAAATAAGTGGGTCAAAAACCATGGTACATTTACACAATGGAATACTATGCAGCAGAAAGAAAGAAGGAGCCCCTACCCTTCACAACAGCATGGATGGAACTGGAGAGCATTATGCTAAGTGAAATAAGCCAGGCAGTAAAAGACAAATACCATATGATCTCACTTATAAGTGGAACCTAATCAACAAAACAAACAAATGAACAAAACAGAACCAGAGACATGGAAATAAAGAATAAATTGACAGTGACCAGAGGGGAAGGCGGAGAGGAAAACGGGGGAAGGGACAAGTCAAGGAACAGAGGACTCCTGGGCACAGACAATGGGGTGGGCATTAACTGTGGGAGGTGGATGGGCAAACGGACGGGGTAAGGAAGAGCAATGGGGAAAAAGGTGTGACAACTCTAACTGAACAACAATAAAAAGAAAAAGAATTTGTTTTTCTTACATATGTATTTCCATTTTTCCTCCCTCAAAGGGCTTAAGAAGAAAAAGGCTTACAGAATTCTTACTCAGCTATAACAACAGCCTCGGTACCAATCCATACAATTTCTAAGAGGCAATATTTCTGTTCTCATTAATATTCTTTTCTATTGGTCTTTTCCTTTTCATATGCCAATAAAATGCCTAAGGAATATATCCCTCATCTACCAGTGGAGTCTAAGTTTTGACATGTGTACTAGCCAAATTAGTTCCATAGTGATCTTTTTAAACGATAAATCGATTTATGTGACTCTTCTACTTAAAAGTTTTCAGAGAATGCCCTTTGCACGGAAAAGAAAATCTAACTTTTTCCTGGGCTAATGAGGCCCCCACAGCAGTACTTCTCAAACTACCTTTAGTGAAGGACCAGTTTGTTTGTTTTTAAATTTCCAATCCCTCTCTTTGGATACACTTATAAGATATAATAAAAATGAATTACTAGAAAAAATAACATCAAAATACAGGTCCAATGTTTTATTAGACTGAATAGATATAAAACCACACTGTCAAATCATTTATAAGATTTTAAATATATATTTTCAATTTCTCTATTTATCTCCTGATAGGCCAGTTCAAGGGCTGGTACTAACCTCAATGATTTGACTCTCAGGCCTAACTCTCCAACTTTGTCTTAACACATTGTGTACCGCTCATGAGTTTTTGCGTTTCGTGTGCCATCTGTTATGGACTTTAAATGTCAACACACTGTCTTGTCCACATCGAATGAAGTGATCTCGTTGGTGGAAACCGTGCAGGTCAATCTACGAAAAACTATATAATTGCACGAACTCATAAAGCATTGCAGTTACATTGTATTTTGGTCATTCGAACAGTCTTTGTCTTCAAGTTCCTGGCGCTTTTAGAAATGCCCCCTCTCAGAAAAAGGAAGGAAACCAAAAAAACTGATACACTTCCGGAAGTATTTAACGATAATTTATCAGATATTCCTAGTGAGATCAAAGATGCGGATGACTATTTTGATGATTCCGGAGATGATCTGTAGTTATGATGATTTAAATAACGTGCAGTTTGCCCAAAAACATGCGGTCCCTGGCGTGTGTCTTAGAGATTTCTATGTGGTACACAATGTGTTAAGGACTCTCTTTTTCTTCCACTCTGTGCCAGCCCTACTTTTTGTATCTGAAACAGAAAAAGCTCTTTCCAGCTTCAAGGTACAGTTCTTTCCCTGAAGCTAGAAATTTCACCACCCCTGACTCCTCTACTTGGAGAGTTCCTTCTCATCCAATGTCATTTTAATTCTATCTCCTTAAATGATAATCTCAACTGAAATAAGTAGCCCTGTTATTCTGTAACACGGTGCCAAATGCATTCCTGCATACCACTTATCATAATTCATACTATTTGTTTGTCTACTTGTTTACTATTTATCTCCAAAAGTTGACTTCAGTTCAATAAAGGCAAGAACTATATCACCTTCATTCACCATCAATGGCTGGGATACAGCAAGCATACCAAAGATATTTGTTGAATGATTGAATGAATGAATAAATGAGTGAACTTTCCTGTTAGAACACACTAATAGCCGTGCCATCCATCCTCAAACATTCAGCATTTGGGCCAAGCCAACCCAGTCAAAACAAACTACAAAAGTATACTATCATTCTATGGCTTTGTTCAACAGTTCACTTAAATCTGCAATACCTTGAAGGACAGTACTAAATCCAAAATGTTATGTAATGACACAACTGTGTGCCATTAACAAATCTAGTAGAGCTTTTGTGCAAAATAAATAAATAACCACCATGAGTTAGCAACCCTTCTTCACAGATTGCGCATGTCTGTCCTAACCAGTCTCAGAACTACCTGAAGAACTGATGTATGGCATCATCTCTGTTTTGTCTAACTCAAAAATCATGGCAGAAAAGTATAAATATTGCTCAAAAACACTACAAGCCAAACTAACAATTCTCAGACACTTGGGGCAAAAGACTACAATCTAAACATACAACAGAATGCTTAAGGCAAAAGTTAGGGGAAGTTTTTTTTTGGAAATTAGGACATTCAAAATCAGCCATGTACACTAGAATTCAGAACGCCACATGTCCAGGCAAGATACTTGCAGAGAAAAGACCTGAGAATACCCTAAGTTTTCACCTCAGTCTGATCCCTAAGTTGTGAGCCAGCCTGGCCAGGTGTTGAAGCAGGGCCCTAGCACAGAGCCAAAGTGCAATAACTGGAAGAAGTGGGGTGTGTGTGTCTGTCTGTCTGTCTCTCTCCCATGATTGTTTTATTTATAACTCCCAGAATTCAAGGAAATTTTAACAAGTTGAATGCAAACTAAGGAAACAAAGACTTCAGTGACCTTACACAATAAAAAAGATAATCTTCACAACAGGAGCTTCAAAATGTCACTAAACAGACTACTATGGCCTTCAACAGGTAATAAAAAAAAAATCAAATCCCAGGGAAGGAAGAGAATCTGATTTCCAGACTTACTATTGTATAATAGTCAATTGTCTGGTTTTCAACAACAACAACAAAATCACAAGGCTTACAAAGAAACAGGAAAGTATATACCACTCAAAGGAAGAAAATATACTGACAGAAAACATCCCGAGGGAGCCCAAACATCAACATTACTAGACAAAGACTTTAAACAACCATTTTCAGTATGCTCAAAAAGCTAGAGAAAACACAGGCAAAGAACTAAGGGAAATCAGGAAGGTGCTATATGAACAAATTGAGAATATCAATAAAGAGATAGAAATTATAAAAAGAAAGAAAACAGAAAATCTGAAGCTGAAAAGTAAAATAATTGGCATGAAAAAACTCATGAGAGGGATTCAAAAGCAGATGTGAGCAGGCAAAAGAATCAGCAAACTTGAAAATAAGAAAATTGGAATTACTAAATCTGAGGAGCAGAAAGAAGGAATGATAAGTGAACCGTGCCTAAAGACCTGTTGGATACCATCAAGAGAACCAGCATCTGTATTATGAGCACCTGAGAAAGAAAAAAGGGTCAGAAAAAATATTTCAAGAAATAGCTAAAACTGCCCAAATCTGATGAAATATATCAATATACAAGCCCAAGAATCTCAACCAATTCCAAACTGCACACTCAAAGAGAGCCTCACTTAGATACATTATAATCAAACTCTCAAAAGCCAAAGACAAAAAGAGAATCTTAAAGACAATAGGAGAGAAGTGACTTATGATGTACAAAGGATCCTCAATCAATTACGGATTCCAGAAACCATGCAGGCCAGAGAACAATGAAATGACATAATTTAAGTGGTGAAAGAAAAAAACTGTCAACCATGAATTCTGTATTTTAAAAAATGTCCTTCAGAAATAGTGGAGAAATAAGACATTCCTTTTTATGTTAAAATATTTATTTTGGGGTGAATAGATTATAAAGAATTTTTTATTGTTTTTCTATTACAGTTGTCCAAATTTTTTCCCCTTTTGCCCTCCTCCGTCCAGCCTGTCCCACCCCCCAACTCTGGCCCCACTCCCACAGTCAATCCCCAAACCACTGTTCATGTAACATGGGTAACACATTCTTAAACTAACAAACACTGAGGGAGTTCATTACCAGTAGACCCACACTACAAAAAATATTTAAGGAAACCCTTCAGGTTAAAACAAAAGAACACTGAATGGTAACTCAAAGTCAAATTAAAAAATAAAGATCTCTGGTAAAAGTAAATACATGGACAATTATAAAAGCAAATTTTATTGTATTTTTCATTAATAATTCTACATTTTATATTCTATAGGATCATCTGGCTGTTCCTGAGTTATATCCTTCTGTAATGAACCATTGATCTAGTAAGTAAAACATTTCTCTGAATTCTGTGAGCCCTTCTAGCAAATTAATTGAACCTAAGGAGAGAGTTGTTGGAACCTCTGATTCGTAGCCAGATGGTCAGAAGTATAAGAAAATATCTAGGGCTTGCAACTGGAGTCTGAAGTGGGAAGGTGGGGAGCAGTCTTGTAGGACTAAATCCTTAACCTGGGGAATCTGGTGCTGTCTCCGGGAATACATAGTATCAGAATTGAGTTGAATTATCAGACACCCTGGTGGTATCTGAGAATTGCTTGGTGGTGTGTGTGTGTGGCAAGAACCCCACCACACACACACACACACACACACACACACACACACACACACACACAGAAATTGGGTCAAAGAATCCAATTTAATTGTGAACAGGTATATAGCCTCAAAGCACACAAATTTCTAAATAAGTAAAAATATATCCTACATCATTTTATATGCTCCAGTTTGAGCCATGGTAGATAATTAAAAATCAAATCTTAAAGATAAGGAAAGAAGAGAGGTACTTAACATTTACTGAATGAATAACATGACAACCATTTTCCATGCATTATCTTTTGAAATGTGCACAACCTTTCTGCTTTGTAGCCAATAGTACCCTCATTTTAGAGAGGAGGAAACAGGCTCAAAAAGGTTAAGTGGCTTGCCTGAAGCCATTCAACTAGTTGGTAGCTAATCCAGGATTAAAATTTAGCTTTCCCTAAAAATGAAAACATTTTTCTCTATGCTGTACTTTGTAAAACATACTGGCTTCTGTTAGTAAAAGGGAGAGTCAGAATAGTTTGCTCTACTTTGACTTTGTCTGAGAATGGCTTGTTCCGTTTGCAATTTCTGAGAATGTCTATAGCGGCAACTTCTTTAAAAATCTACTTTAAAGTGTTTGTATTTCTGAATCATGGGAAGTGGTTCAGTCAATGATAAAAAGTGATATTTTGGACCTCTTGCAAGCACTCAAAAATGTTCAATTCTATATCAATTACAGAATAAATAAACTTTTATACAAATGTATGTATTTTCTTCATTTTTCACATCAAGCCTGCTGGGGAGCAATTATTTGACTTCAGAATCCAAATAATATTGATTATACCCCAGTAATACCCACAACTAGTCAGAAGTAATCCTATCTTTACCTGAAATCCGAAGAACACTGTATGTGTATTTTAAAAGTACTCAATACATATATACTAGGTCTGTCCAGAAAAAGTCCAAAGCACTGTTAACATAACGAGAATGGTTTGTGTGAACGTAACCTGGCAGCCAAGGAGAGTGGTCTTGAACATGCATGCGTAAACAATAACAACTTCACTGTACTTGTCAGTGAGGGTGGTAGATGCCATTGAGAGAGATGTGTATTGCATGGCCATCGCATTCAAAATGACGGAGCAAGTACAGCAATGCATCTGCATCAAGTTTTGCATTAAGCTTAAACATTCCTCCATGGAAACTATTCAGATGATTCAGAAGGCCACAGCTACAGGCAACTGGTGATTGGCAGCTTCATCATAACAACATACCTGCCCATGCATCATGTCTCATGCAGAGTTTTTTGGCAAAACATCAAATCACCCAGGTGACTCAGGCCTGCTACAGCTCAGATTTGGCAACCTGGGACTTCTTGCTTTTCCCAAAACTAAAATCACCTTTGAAAGGGAAGAGATTTAAGTCAATGAGATTCAGGAAAATGTGACAGGGAAGCTGATGGTGATTAGGAGAATTGTGTGAGCTCCCAAAGTGCCTACTTTAAAGGGGACTGAGGTGTCATTGTCCTATGTACAATGTTTCTTGTATCTTGTATCTTCTTCAGTAAATGTCTCTATTTTTCATAGTACATGGCTGGATACTTTCTGGACAGATCTCATCTACACATATAATTTGTATAACCTTTATATATATTTAACATTAATATTGTTACATAATAGAAAATATACCTTTGATCTGCCTCCACTTTTCCTGACAGAGTTCCTAAAACTCTTGGGATCTGTTAAGGGATATGTCTTTTTGTCTGCTAATGCATAACTAATCGCTGGGGGCTCCTGGAGAGCCTCAGGACGGGGCTGGCTGATGTGAGGACCAACCTGGAGATCAGTGGGTTGGAACTTTCAGTGCCTTCCTTCTCCACCCAGGAGAGAAGGGCTGGGAGTTGAGTTAGTCACCTGTGGGCAATGATTCAATCCAGTCATTTTCAACCTCTTTCATCTCATGGCACACGTAAACTGATTTCTAAAA
The DNA here is from genome assembly GCA_007922815.1 of Macrotus californicus. Lineage (NCBI taxonomy): Eukaryota > Metazoa > Chordata > Mammalia > Chiroptera > Phyllostomidae > Macrotus > Macrotus californicus. The sequence goes on from VMDR010007602.1 coordinate 29,994, forward strand.
CTCTGCAGCACAACAAAAAACATTTTTTGCAAATCTAACAAAAATATAGGTGTAATTCTGATTCATTTATACCACACAATTATTGTTGTGTTGGCTGCTGTCATTTTTTAATTTGACAAGCTGAGGGAAAAGAGGTCTTTGTCCCTCACTAAATCGGTATTTCAAGTTTTAAAAATTCTTACGGCACACAGTTGATAATTGCTGATTTAATTAATCACACCTATGTAATGAAGCCTCCATTTGCAAAAAAAAACCCAGTTGAAGCGGTTTGGAGAACTGGGTTGGTGGGTACATGGAGGTGCCTGGAGAACAGCGCACTCCGGGCATGTAAGCTACTTGCCCCTTGCCCAACCTTGCCCTTGGCAGCCCCTGTCTGGCTGTTAAACACAAGTACACTTTTCCTGAGTTCTGTGAGCTGTTCTAGCAAATTATCAATCTCAAGGAGAAGGTTATGGATACACCTGACTTATAAACAGCTAGTCAGAAGAACAGGTGCCAACCCGGGTTTGTGATTGGCATGTGAAGTGGGTCCAGGGGGCAATCTTGTAGGACTTAGCCCTTAACCTGTGGGGTCCTGGTGCTAACCCCAGGCGACAGTGTCAGAAATGAACTGAATTATAGGACACCAGTTGGTGTCCAGAGTGTTGGAGAATTGCTTGGTGTGGAAACCCCACACAACAGTGCAGAAATGTGTACGACAGAAGGAAGGTTGTCCTATTTAGTCTCCAATGAGGCCTATCACAAATTTTTCTTACACATGAAAGTCCCTAACACCAACGGGTTGAAACTGTGCTGACCCCATAATTAAAAAAGCCCTTACCTCGACAGCAGCGCGGGGTCTGGAGGCCTGGGAGGGGCAAGAAGGAGAAGGCCAGAAACACCTTCTGGAAGGAGTTACAGCATCAAGGGTGCTCACAGCCTCTGTGGCAGGACGTAGGGAGGACACGAAGCCGGTCCTGGGACGACGTAGCGTTCCCGGGGCTGAAGGTGCTGAAGTAAACACCTGCCCCACGCGCCACGCTTGTGGTGCGCGAGCAGGAGGGAGACCTCGTCGACCAGATCTCGCGAGGCTACTGGCTCCAGCTGGAATGGGCACGTTCACAGTGAGTGCTGAGCCGTGGCACCTGCGAAGAACCACGTCCTCTTTCTCCGTGTTGGGTGGGCGGATGGGGCGGAGCTCAAACTAATGCCTGCATGGAGATCCCCAGACAGGTTGCACTGCTGAATCCTTGCAGAAAAATATGGATTTACAGCCCAGTTATCATCCAGACTACAGCAGGGACCGGTGCACCTGGGCCTTGGGTACGTGTTGCAGAAAAAAAATTAAGGCTTCCAGAGTGAATGTCCAGGGGAGGAAAAAGCATTTGAAAGAAGCAGGGAAATTATGAGCACAGGAAAAGGTCTAAGCAGCTGTGAGAGGATAAAACTCAGTCACCCTCACCCCCTGGAGAAAATGGAAATAAAGGGAAATCTGATTTTCTGATATGGCTCCCACTAACAAAAAAAGAAACACAGTCCTTAATAAACCTGTAAATAAATAAATGCTCAAAACTTTTCATAATTGCCAAAACCTGTAAAGAACCCAAATGTTCAACAACAAACTTACGTTTATGAAATGGAATATTACTCAGCAATTTCAAAGGAAGGAACCATTGATACATGCAACAAACTTGAATAATCTCAAAGACACAGTGCATTAAATACGCCAGTCTCAAAGATTACATACTGTATGATTCCACTTCTGTGATATTCTGGACCAGACAAAACTACAGGATTGGAGAACAGATCAGTAATTGACAGAGTAATTGATGGCATGGAATTGGGCAGGTGTCACTACGAAAGGATAGCACAGAGTTATTTGGGTTGACTGGAACTGCTGTGTGTCCTGATTACAGTGGTGGTCATACAAATCCATATGTGTGGTAAAATTCATAGAACTTTCCATAGAAAATGGGGTAAAGTCAAACTGCTGTGTAACTTTTTCTAAAAGATTAAACACTCTATGGCAGGTACATGCTATGTGAGGTAAAAGCAATGAGCTCGATAAAGCATAAATATCAACACAAGGTAACTAGGGCACAAAAATATTCGATATAGAATAACTGAAAAGTAAAAACAGCAAATGTTATAAGAAATTAAAGAAGAGATCATTTCTGGTTTAACTGAGCAGAAAATGCTGCAGAGCAGAGGTTGTACTGCATCTCAGTTTCAAGAGCAAGAGAAGGTAAATGATAATAATTCCATGAAGAAAATGGTCACTTAGAGTATCATGTCAGTAGCATGCAGGAAGGAATGGAACAGAAAGTGCAGAGAGCTGAAAGTATGCCTGGTCAGAAGATAGAGAACTTGGGGAGAGCTTGAGCTGCGGTGTTGACCATCTAGCACAGCAAGCCTTTCTAGGGGGCTGGACCCACACCTGTAGAATACCCGGGAGACCAGTAGAAGGTTGGAGCAATCTATTTCATTTTATTCCCACCAATTGAGTTTTTCCCCTCATTTACAAATGGGTCCCATCTTCATCTTCCTTACTACAATGTTGGCTCTTCCTAATCACAATTATGCTGTCTCTTATCTGCAGCTTACCCCAGATCTCCAAGAACATCCCTTCCAAGCTTATTTTATTTTCCAGCAACCTCTACTTTGGTGGTACCACCCATGCCAAAATAATAAAATAAAATAAAAAGGAGACACAAACCCCTTGTGAATCCAAACAGCAGCAGTGGACAGTGAATGAGAAACACAGATTTGAGTGCCACCGTTTAGGAGTTAGGACCGACAAAACTGGTTTGTAAGTCGGATGTAAGGGACGAAGGGACAGGGAAGAAAACAGCAAACACGGGCTTTGAGGCAAAGTTCTAAAAGGGTGAAGTGTACCTAGTGACTATTTTGTTCCTGTGCAACAATTGCATTTGAATATTCGTTTGCTTAAATCAGTATTTATAAGTGAAATCAATTTTTCTTCATTTGAAAAATGCATGCAAGGCAATAAAACAATGTTTGAGAACAGGCCTTCCCAACTTTAAATAAAAAACTGAAAAATATTTTATGCAACAGTATGACATAACCGAATTTTTTTAAAGATAAAAAAGGGACAATCCTTCACATCCCTATTAAAAACTTACTAGTGTGGAGCTGAGGAAAGAATTTTTATGAATTTTATAAAATAGAGAACAAGAAAATATGTGATTGAAGAATTCTCTAAAAAATGTGTAAAATCATACCATTTTATTGTGCTTCCTTTGATTGTGCTTCACAGGTGTTGCATCTTTTACAAATGAAAGAAGGCAAAACCCACAACCAGCAAGAAAGGTTCTGACGTGCTTTATTTATTGAGACAGTCTCTTTATCCCAGTGGTCTGGAATGGAACCCACAACACCTAACGAGGTAGGCTTGTATTTACGGCTTTTCTCACAATAAAAAAATTTATGCTGAAAGAGAAATAAAAAGGACTCCTATAGAGAAAAGTTTGTCATACAGTTTGCAGCATAAATAAAATTTGGCAGTACTGAATCTATATTGTTACAGTTTTTGTATTAAACCACAATTGTATGCAACAGAAGAGACTCTCAGTGTAATTCAAACACAATATCTTTCCTATTTGTATGAATGCATGTGAAATTATTCTGAACACTGCAATAAAAAATATATGCAAGCAAGTAAAATAATACATCAGTAAAGACTGAGGAAATGAACCAGACTTTTATTGTTATTCATCTGAAGTCATTACAAAGTTTACAGGGCTCTTGGTTCCAAGGAACACATAAGAGCTACAAGTATCTACTGAAACTACCTATTTACCACGGTTTTATTTTTAGAGTTCCTCAGTGGATCTAAATGGCAATGTTGCTAAACAAGTGTAAAATAAAACCATTCAAAATATTTAGTTATTATTCTTCAACTTAAAAAGACATCACCTTAAACATAAAAAGGTTCATAAATATTTGCTGAATGTCCGGCAATAGTCATTGCTGACCGATGAAATGGAGAGAAAGTACTGCGAACACTTACATCCTGTGATGGGACATACTCCACAGAAGGTCATCTTATTGTAGTAACTTGGACACTATAAGGACACGAGTTTCAACTCCTTTTCATCTAGGATCGGTAAGAGGGGCCAGATACAAAACTCAATAAATAATAAACTCAATCATTTCAAGTTTCATTTTGGCTAGCATTTCAATTTCTTCCCATATTCACCTTAATCAGGAGACAGAAGTAAAAATACATATATTTGAACAGACCCTTCCCATTCCCTCTGTGTGTGGCTAAAATGCAGTGAAGAAAAAGAGACGGGAGGGTGGAGAGAGCCGACTGTAAAGGAACTGCAGAATCCCCAACAGGAGGAGGAACAACGGGCCTGCTGGGGGAAGGTCTCTCCCACACATCAGCACAATCTAGAAATACCCATGGCAACTATCACAGATCCCTCGTGTCTGATTCTTCACTGGTGACCAGCTATGTCACTAACTTTCTGTTTCTAATAGGAAATCGCCTCTTGGCCTCCCGTACCATCTATTAAAAAAGGGGAGAGGGACCAGATATGGAGCTGAATAAATAGCATCTGACTGTTCAAAAACACTTAAGAACAGCTCTCATAGTAGCAGTTATTGTTTTTTTGCTGAAATTTCCTAGTGAAGAAGAGATGCTTAGTGGTTAGAGGAAGTAGCAGGAGTGTTAATCAATGAGTTCACAGGACAGTACAGAAGAAACTGCTGCTTAAAAAAATGGAGAAAGATAAGGCACAATTTCTAACTTTAAGAGAGAAAGGTATTTATAAATTTCACATAGTGTCTATAAGGGGTGACCAAAATATTCAAAATATGTGAAAAGCACATGACTCATAGAAGAGCAATACCCCCAGCACCGACGAAAGCAGATCTAAAGAAAAAAGTAAAAACCTCCCACTACACAATGCACTCACAAACTCAGCCTGGGTCCAAGCACAAGAGCTCCTTGTGCCCTTTCGTCCCGGGCCCCACCATCTGAACCCTGGTTCTGAGATTAAAAGCAGAGGTTCCCCATGGAGCCTGCTGCAGATGAGGGCCACCACGCACTGGAAGGTGACAGAGCAACCACGGTGGGTTACGCTGTAACACGAGCTGCTAAAAAACCGGGTCCTTGATCAGGTCCTTTAAAAAATTGATGGAGCAATGACATCTTGAACTCCCATGAGGAGCCAATGTCACCTGATCCTTATTACACGTTCATCAAGTGGAAGAAGAGTTCTGGCCAATGTCACAAGGCTCAGAAATGTCACAGACTGCAGGCCAGGTTTTCCCTGAGCACTGGCTGTCTTGGTGATGCCCTCTTTACCTGAGTTTTCAGGGCTGTGGATTTCTCTGAAGCTCTTTCTAGTTTGTTGATGACTGTTCTTTGGCTGATCCTTCGTACAAATCTGTGTCCAAATAGGCCTCACTTTCACAGCTTAGACTTACTCCTGGTATAAAAAGGCATTTTCCTGTGGCCCCAGAAGTCCCCCTTCTGGAATGGGAAATGAAATACCCAATTTACTTCTTACTCTATTACCTTCTTGTTCAACGATAGTGAGGACTGTATGGTACTTAAATTTTAAGTGCCTTAAAAGTCTTTAGCTCATTGACACTAAATTCTTGATGCTTCGATCTCATAGGAAAAAACATATGAAGTTGCAAAGCTCATTGGTTTGAATAGATGGACTGTTTCTGTTTTGAAAACATGTAAGACCAAGATGGTAATATCAAACAGCCTTCCAATTTGAAATCATCACATACCAAATATTGGGCCCATGGACTTTCAGGCCCATCAAACCACCCAAAGCAGCAACATAAAATGGAAAGAGTGGCAGAGACATTCTCCTCACCTGAACTTTGAATTATTTTAATAATACATAATAACCAGTTTTTTTCCGAGGTATATACCTCTCCTCTGTAACTCTCAATAAGTACATTTACATTGAAAATCGCTACCACATGTACGCACGCCTAAATGACTGAAAGGAAATATCATTGTCTTCCACTCATTTTTAAAGTATTTTAGAATATCCCATTCTTCACAATGGTGGTGACTTTCCAAACCTTTTCGACACATCCTCCATACACACACATTCATTTGCTTTTAATGAAAACTTGCTCATTGGGGCATATGAGTATAGCCAATATTTACTGAGCAAGGACTCTGCCAGGGACTGTCCTAAGTCATTTACATAGCTCATTTTATTTAATCCTCTTAATTGTAGGCAGTATGTAGCATTTTAAAGCTAAGAATGCTAAGTGTTTTAGGTAATCTGTCCAAGGTCATTCAGTAATAAGCAGCAGAGCCAGACTTGAATCCAGAGTTTCCCTCCAAAGTCCATACACTCTTGGCCACTTCTTGAAGCATTCTTATGACTCTATATCAGAACTACGGGTAATTTTTAAAAGGTCCCCATTTCTCCTTTGACGTTCAGCCTCTCTCCTCCTTCTCTTCTCACACTTTCCTTCCTGCTTCTTAGGCTAACTCCTACTTTGGACTTCCCCAGTTGCCTTTTCCAGCCACAGCCAAAACCTGGCCTCATTCCAGCTCCCAGTAAGCGAGGTGGAAGCTGAGCCTGCTGGGAACCCCAGGCAGATGGTTGTTGGCAGAAAACAACAGAACTGCATGGAAGAATGAGGTTACCTCCCTGTCCACGAGCTCCCAACATTCTCTGACCCTTCTCAGGGACGCATTTATTTTCATGGTTATGTGAACTCACGAGGAGTTCTTAGGGAAATGTTGAATTTAGTAATGCAAACTCAGAGCAAGGTGAACAACTGCTAATCTAGACTTTCCTTCTTTAATACGCATTGTTTCATTTGCACAGAGTTAGAAATGTTGGAAACTTGAGGGGTACAACCTGCTTCATTAAATCCCATTTCTGCAGTATTACCAGGAACCAAAAGGTTTTGCCAAAATTTCTCTAGGGGGAAAGGGGCAGGGGAAGAGATCCTTTATAAGAAAAAGTTCTTAGGGTTGGTTTAAATAACACATTTAATTAAATTAGTAGATATGTTGAATTTATTAGATGCTACATCCAGGAATTGAGATGGAAAAGGAGCTGGTCTGTTTCTGCATATTTTTCTGGCAGAATGTGAATGGCAGCATCTGCCACAGCAGCGGGCAGCAGGTGCATTAGTTAGCACAGGAGTCAGCCAGACCTGCACTTCTACCTTCAAGCATGATGACCTTGAGCCATTTACTTAGCTTCTTCAAAGCCCAACTTCTCTGTGAAGACTTAGAGGCATTAATGTTCACTCCCTTGGCGACACATTTGCTGGAAAGATCAAATGACATCATGTCATTGAAAGTGCTTAGCACAGAAGCTGGCAGAGTAGGCAATGAACAAATGGTAGTTCTATTTAATTTTATATCATTTTAAGGGAGGAGCAGATGTAAAGGCTTGTGTTCTTAAGAAATAAGGAGACAGAAACCATAAATTTGTGGTCTGCAATTTTTCCTTCACTTAAGAAAACTGTTCACCAACGCTGCATTTTCAGTTAAAACGGGGAGAGCAGAATCTTTTGCAATACTTCTCCCACCAAAACCTCAACTCTTGGTAATCAGACCGTTCAAAGTTGAGTTGCTGCTCAATGTAGGGCTGCTCTGTATGTTACTGCTACATACATATTTACAACACAAAATTTAAGGGAATGAACACAAAATCAAAGTCAACGGGGACATGCTGAAGATAAGATGTAAATGTTAGGCCTCCACAGCCTATTAGAAAAGAAATCATAATCTATGACGATGAGAAATACAGGGCTCACAATAAGAAATACAAGTAAGTCAGAAAGTCTATACAATAAATAACATTTATAAAGAAAGCATCTATGGCCCTGGCTGGTGTAGCTCAGTGGATTGAGCATGGGCCAGCAAACTAAAGGGTTGTGGTTTAACTCCCAGTCGGGGCGCATGCCTGGGTTTCAGGCCAGGTCCCCAGCAGGGGGCGTGCAGGAGGGAACAACCCATTGATGTTTCTCTCCCTCTTTAAAAAAACAAAAGAACAAAAAAGAAGGAAAAAAAAAGAAAGCATATATGGAAACAATTGCATTTTCCTCTACCTAAAATTATCTGAGATTTCACTTTCAGCATTGTTTCCAATTTGTTGTGCAAGATTAAAAAACAGGGTCACCACTGCTTTGTTCAACATTTATTTCCCTTTGTGTAAAATAGCCAGTCTACTGAAGAGAGGCCATTTGGGGGGATAAGGAAATACAGAAGCTGACAGCTGTAATGCATGGCAGTACAATGATAAACAATTTGCAACAGACCAGTCTTGGAAACTAAAATGGGAAACTCTTGTTTTTTAAAAAATATTCTTTGCATGAGGTTCCTGGGCTGATAGCTGTACAAGCATCTCACTTGACCCAAGGTGCTGAAAGGCATTATCTACCTAAAGAACACAATGGCTGGGAAAGAGTTCAGGCCACAGTGACTGTCAGAAAGCTCCAGTTACAGCAAAATCTCCAAAGTCATTTCCAGAACATAATCAAAGCTCTCCTCTGCTGAGTCAGAGTAGTGGCAAGTTCCTACAACTGATTTTTGTTGCCGAGTTCAGCATAAAACGATCCCTGAGAAAGCTCCGATCAGCTAGGCTGAATAAACAAGAAGCAAAAGTAAATTTTACCATGGAGTTTCAACCACAGCTAAATGCATTGTTCCGTTTCACGAAAAATTCATGCAAATACCTAAGCCCACCCTCCACACCCCAACAAACTATAGTTGGCCAACTTTCTAGGATTCTCATAGGTCTGATAATGTTAAAGCAATGACAGTGAAGTCCCCACTATTCTTTTCCTCAAACACATAAATATGTACATCAAGTACTGAATATTTTCATAAAATTTATCTGTATTCATGCGAACTGTGTACCTCTACCCATGTTAAAAAAACTAGAGTGTTTAGTTGGCATCCATCCTAATTATGTAGGCCCACAATGTACTGGAACAAAACATTAGAGATTTTCAAAAGCTTTCTGTTACAGCACAAATCCATTTTTAAAGAACAAATCCTTAAAGGTTCTTCTGTGAGGACAGATATAATTTCAACAATGATTTCATACCTTCAAATTTATGCTTATGAAGAAACACAAATGTTTAACTGACACTGAAGAATGTATTTGTTTTGAGAATAAAACACCCTTTTTAATTAATTTCAGGTTTTGTGCTCATCTTTGGCTGTCACAACCTTACAAATTTCTTCCCACTAAAATTTAGTAGTAGTAGTATTTTTAAAAGGCCTCCAACAGGCTTCTCAGGGCATCCTTTCACAAGGCACCCAGAGGAAGAAAAACCAAGCAGTCACAGACAGGACACCCTTACAGAGGCAGTTACTTGTTTCCTGAGCTAACCCACTTCCTTCTTCAAACATTCCCTCCTCGTCACCAATGTGCTTTTCGAAATTAGTATCGAAGGCTTCTCGGCAAAATACAGTCCTGGGCCTAGCGCCTGGAATCCGGACAGATGCCAATGGCCATGTCACTTTTAATTCAGAGCAGTGATACAAAATTAGAATCTCAAACAAAGTGTCGCTTCAGTAACAGAGAAGGCTCCCTGAAATGTTCATTGATGTTTTAGCAAAAGAACCCGAATCATCATGAGCTAGAGCCCTGCTTTGAGAGAACAGATGTCACCAAAGTGAAAACTGAAAACCCCAGACTCCACGGCTCCCGGCTACTCCACTACGGAAAACTGTGGCATCTTCCATAACAAGGAAATCATTCCTTTATTTTTTAATTTTATTTATTCATTTGAGAGAGAGAGAGAGGAAAGGGGGGGAGAGAGAGAGAGAGAAACATCAATTTGTTGTTCTATCTATTTATGCGTTCATCGGCTGCTGCTTGTTTGTGCCTTGACTA